>CATNEM010000395.1:372500-387500 GCA_950096795.1 Macrostomum cliftonense | reverse complement strand
TCTCCCTCCAGCGATTCTACTTCTCCCTCCAGTCATTCTACTTCTTTCTTCAGTCATTCTACTTCTCCCTCCAGCGATTCTACTTCTCCCTCCAGTCATTTTACTTCTCCCTCCAGCGATTCTACTTCTCCCTCCAGTCATTCTACTTCTTTCTTCAGTCATTCTACTTCTCCCTCCAGTCATTCTACTTCTTTCTTCAGTCATTCTACTTCTCCCTCCAGTCATTCTACTTCTTTCTTCAGTCATTCTACTTCTCCCTCCAGTCATTCTACTTCTCCCTCCAGTCATTCTACTTCTTTCTTCAGTCATTCTACTTCTCCCTCCAGTCATTTTACTTCTCCCTCCAGCGATTCTACTTCTCCCTCCAGTCATTCTACTTCTTTCTTCAGTCATTCTACTTCTCCCTCCAGTCATTTTACTTCTCCCTCCAGCGATTCTACTTCTCCCTCCAGTCATTCTACTTCTTTCTTCAGTCATTCTACTTCTCCCTCCAGTCATTCTACTTCTCCCTCCAGTCATTCTACTTCTTTCTTCAGTCATTCTACTTCTCCCTCCAGTCATTCTACTTCTTTCTTCAGTCATTCTACTTCTCCCTCCAGTCATTCTACTTCTTTCTTCAGTCATTCTACTTCTCCCTCCAGTCATTCTACTTCTTTCTTCAGTCATTCTACTTCTCCCTCCAGTCATTCTACTTCTTTCTTCAGTCATTCTACTTCTCCCTCCAGTCATTCTACTTCTTTCTTCAGTCATTCTACTTCTCCCTCCAGTCATTCTACTTCTTTCTTCAGTCATTCTACTTCTCCCTCCAGTCATTTTACTTCTCCCTCCAGCGATTCTACTTCTCCCTCCAGTCATTCTACTTCTTTCTTCAGTCATTCTACTTCTCCCTCCAGTCATTTTACTTCTCCCTCCAGCGATTCTACTTCTCCCTCCAGTCATTCTACTTCTTTCTTCAGTCATTCTACTTCTCCCTCCAGTCATTTTACTTCTCCCTCCAGCGATTCTACTTCTCCCTCCAGTCATTCTACTTCTTTCTTCAGTCATTCTACTTCTCCCTCCAGTCATTTTACTTCTCCCTCCAGTCGATTCTACTTCTTCCTTCCAGTCATTCTACTTCTTCCTTCAGTCATTCTACTTCTCCCTCCAGCGATTCTACTTCTCCCTCCAGTCATTTTACTTCTCCCTCCAGCGATTCTACTTCTCCCTCCAGTCATTCTACTTCTCCCTCCAGTCATTCTACTTCTTTCTTCAGTCATTCTACTTCTCCCTCCAGTCATTCTACTTCTTCCTTCAGTCATTCTACTTCTTCCTCCAGTCATTCTACTTCTCCCTCCAGTCATTCTACTTCTTTCTTCAGTCATTCTACTTCTCCCTCCAGTCATTTTACTTCTCCCTCCAGCGATTCTACTTCTCCCTCCAGTCATTCTACTTCTTTCTTCAGTCATTCTACTTCTCCCTCCAGTCATTTTACTTCTCCCTCCAGCGATTCTACTTCTCCCTCCAGTCATTCTACTTCTTTCTTCAGTCATTTTACTTCTCCCTCCAGCGATTCTACTTCTCCCTCCAGTCATTCTACTTCTTTCTTCAGTCATTCTACTTCTCCCTCCAGTCATTCTACTTCTTTCTTCAGTCATTCTACTTCTCCCTCCAGTCATTCTACTTCTTTCTTCAGTCATTCTACTTCTCCCTCCAGTCATTCTACTTCTTTCTTCAGTCATTCTACTTCTCCCTCCAGTCATTTTACTTCTCCCTCCAGCGATTCTACTTCTCCCTCCAGTCATTCTACTTCTTTCTTCAGTCATTCTACTTCTCCCTCCAGTCATTCTACTTCTTTCTTCAGTCATTCTACTTCTCCCTCCAGTCATTCTACTTCTTTCTTCAGTCATTCTACTTCTCCCTCCAGTCATTCTACTTCTTTCTTCAGTCATTCTACTTCTCCCTCCAGTCATTCTACTTCTCCCTCAAGTCATTCTACTTCTCCCTCCAGTCATTCTACTTCTCCCTCAAGTCATTCTACTTCTCCCTCCAGTCATTCTACTTCTCCCTCAAGTCATTCTACTTCTCCCTCCAGTCATTCTACTTCTCCCTCAAGTCATTCTACTTCTCCCTCCAGTCATCCTACTTCTCCCTCCAGTCATTTTACTTCTCCCTCCAGTCATCCTACTTCTCCCTCCAGTCATCCTACTTCTCCCTCCAGTCATCCTACTTCTCCCTCCATTCCTTCCACTTGTCTCCCAGTCCTTCCACTTGTCTCCCAGTCCTTCCACTTGTCTCCCAGTCCTTCCACTTGTCTCCCAGTCCTTCCACTTGTCTCCCAGTCTCTTTCTTTCGAAATTCTGGAAGAGCCGCTATCACGGCTACTGTTTTAAAGCCTTCACAAGGTTGAAACGATAAACAGGTCACACTTGACACTGCACAAGGCAAAGCTATGGACCACTTAAGGATTGAACATGTTTTTTACAGACATTACTTGACATTCGGTATATTGAAACACGCATGCACACACATACGTATTTAGCACATTGACAGCTACGGCATCAGTGGAGCAGGTCCGGGTCCGGTTTGTTAGTTAAGGGCTGGTGGTCAGATGCAATACGTTAGCTAGGGTTGGGTAGTGTAACAGCTGTAATAGCCCAGGCTTGGAGTACCAGCTGCTGCAAGCCATCACGCAGCTGACCGGATGCCGCATCATCTAGCAGCGTGAAACGGCGCTCCATAGCTACACTCTATCTGTGTGTGCGTGTGCAAGCAACGCTAGCCAAAGAACAAAAACTGCGCCCAGATTGCCATCTATGGAGTGGGCCGTCTGGCAGTGGCCTCAATGCAATTATGCGCATGTGCGCGCGCGTACGTACGCACAGAATTTGCAAATAATCTACGCCCAATAATGCACAGTAGTATCCATTACTATCCACTCGTCTTTTAGAGTGCTACTGCACAAGGTTTGTTTCCTAGCTTTGCTTGCTTGCCTTAAGAAGAAAAAAAGCAGAAGACGCTTATTTCGTGAGAGTGAATGCTTCTTTTTTTAACAAGACTCTAAAAGAGAAAAGTGGTGATTAAATAAAGTAAACTGCCTAGAAGCATGAGTAGGTGGCATAGATAACACCAAGTGCAAGCTAAAGTAAACACTCAAACTGGAACGCCTACACAGCAAATAAACTTTAATAAAAAAATTATTCTAAGATACGAGTGACTGAGGCTGAGTCACTCCACTTAAACTTTCAAGTGGAATTTCAGAATCAAATCCGACACTTATACACCCTTGGGCTATAATGTTCCATGACTCAAACAATGGTAGTTAAGGTAAACGAATTAAGCCAAATCCAACTACGAAAATAGAAGCAATGTACATTCTAGCCATCGTGATGTACATTCCAGTACGTCTTTTCTCTGCCACCATGAATGTACGAGTGATCATACAAAGTGTTCTAAAAATAGAAGCGATGTACAATATGCTTCACAATGTACAATAGAGCGCATTCCCCTCTGCCCCAGGAATTTAAGAGTGAACATCGCTTCTAAAAATAGACATAGACGACTCTCCCCCCGTAGGCTTACGGCTTGCCGCACGCCATCCTCAGTGTCGGGCACGGGGGCACAGTCGCCGCTCTCTCTTTGATAGGCGGTCGGCGCCCTCGACGCCAGACTGCGACAGGCGTCGCCAGACACTTCGAGGGATTCGCAACGGCCACCGGCGCCAGAATTGTCGACGGTCAAAACGAATCCAGGTGGACAGCGAGGCTGCGGACCTGTGCAGCGAGTGATATAGTCGAACATTTTTTATTGAAGCTATATAATATTATTTAATTGGAACTTGAAATCTAAAAATTATTTACAAAATGTTTCACACTGCCTTTTTATATAAATTCCCATTAAAAATTTATTTCACAAGCAAGCTACAGACAGGCAAAGAGACAAATATAATGCATACGCTTATAGTGCTTTTAGTTGCACCGATTCACTTCTCTTAGAAAAGTGTGGACAAATTTGGCATGGGGTGACTCACGCGCGGGATAGATAGAAGCATTCTGGGGAAGACACACGCGAGTGGGGAAGAGAGTGAATTCATGGACTGTTTTTTTAAAGAAAGCATCATGGAACTGAAGCGAAGACTTTGCTTCTTACTCGAAGTGCAACACAGAGTACAGCGTTTGATAATTTATGGCACAAAAATGTTAATACCCTGTTTCCTTGTCATATGAGTGCGTGAAACGACAATTTTTATACTTTTAGTTATTACAAAATGTAGTTTTTATAAGAGCCAAAGTTGCCACCGGGATTCTGGGAAGACATCCTTGCAACGAAGGGGAGGAGGGGAGATTTCCAATTCCCCAACTCTCTGCGTCCACAAGAGAAGTACGGACAGAGCAGGGCTGTAGTAAGCTGCTAAAAATAGACCAGGATGAAGATCAATGCACAAACTGGATGGATGCAACCGTATGGGATTGCTAAAGGCCGAAAAATTCATTTGCTTTATGCATTAGTTTTCAAGGGAAAACTATGGGAAAACTGCTCTTCCTTTCCTTGGAAAATTGAAATAAAAGTCAAGGATTCAGCTATAACTAATTATCCAGCCAGAAAAATGGAAGATTGAAGAGATAACTGTCTACTCGTAGAAGCTGCACAGTACACTAACTTCTTCCCCCAATATCACTCATTTTAGTCCGAGTAGATTTTAGCTATCAAAATAACCACACTCAGTCGAGACTGGGAAGACATAAAAGTGCAAATCTAGCCTCTGGACCACCGCTGACTCGACCAAAAATGCTACCGGAGAGCAAGAAAATTATAATTTTATCTTTGAGTCCCCACTGTGGAATACTGATGGGTAGGACTTGTCGGAGTGAATAACCAAATATCCGTGCTTCTACAACCAACAAATTCTTTTGTGGAGTCTATAATTGCGCTTGTAGGATACATTAAAAATGAATTCATCTGGCCGTCTGGCAGTGTCGTGGGGAATTTATCTATCTATCTATCTATCTATCTATATATCTATCTATCTATCTATCTATATATCTATCTATCTATCTATCTATCTATCTTATCTATCTAATCTATCTAATCTATCTATCTATCTATCTATCTTATCTATCTAATCTATCTAATCTATCTATCTATCTATCTATCTATCTATCTATCTATCTATCTATCTATCTATCTTATCTATCTAATCTATCTAATCTATCTATCTATCTATCTATCTATCTATCTATCTATCTTATCTATCTAATCTATCTATCTATCTATCTATCTATCTATCTATCTATCTATCTATCTATCTATCTATCTTATCTATCTAATCTATCTAATCTATCTATCTATCTATTCATCTATCTATCTATCTATCTATCTTTTCATCTATCTATCTATCTATCTATCGATCTATCTATCTATCTATCTATCTATCTATCTATCTATCTATCTATCTATCTATCTATCTATCCATCAATCAATCAATCAATCGATCTGCTTATCTATCCGTCTATTTATCTGTCTGTCTACCTAATCTTTAAGCTTAAAAATTTCTGACAACTAAAAAACCCACAAATGAAGTAGACAAGGGGCACAGACAAAACAACCCCATCTAGCCAGTGATGGTAGTCAGACTGCAGAGATTTTCCTATTAGTTTGATAACAAATTAAGCAAGTTTTTAGGCCGCCTCTAGTTTCCCCTCTCTATCTCTTCATCTCCAGCTGCAATCCGATGCGCAGAATTCTAAGTGAAACTTCCATGTGAAATTTGCCAAGCCGATTTTGTTTAGTTTCGTCAACCAATCCGTAGCTACAGCTGTAACAAATATTTTTCACCCATATAGATGAAAAGTTGTTGGAAAAAATTCTAGATGCACAGGCGGATCATTAATCCTGGAGAGATTGACACGAAAAATGGGTCGCAGACACCGGGAAAGCGCCTTCTAAGCTTACATTTTATTGCATGGATAATTGTCCGCTTGTTTATCAACAGAATAACGTTTAGCCCATTATTGCTATAAAATAGTTATTATTGATAAAATCAGAGTTCAAAGTCAGGCGCATCAAACTTCAGAAGGGCCCACACGCATAGCATGAATAAAATACGTTTATTTTCAATAGCAGGCAGAAAAAAACAGTGCCTTTTATATAGCTAAAAGAGGGAAATTGCGCAGAAGCAGATTTCTTGATATACGATTATAGCTCGTATTTTGGCTGCGCTGCTAACTTAGAAAAAAGATGATTGAATGCCAGTTCTGGAAGGTTCAACTGGCCGAATTGAAACCCGCAGAGAAATTTGTAGCAAATGCTAACTTGCATGATTTGATACAAAAATAATTAGATTTAACTGGGTGTAGCGTTTCATTTATTGGATAATTAAATGTAAGAAATAAAAACTGGGTCTGAACTTCAAGCTAATAAGAAAGTAGTGCGATATGCAGTGCTTTTTACCGATTGCTAAATAGTTATTGCACCACTCTGACATCCCAGTGTCCACTCTGACATCCCCAGTGTCCACTCTGACATCCCAGTATCCACTCTGAAATCCCCAGTGTCCACTGTGACATCCCTGTGTCTACTCTGACATTCCCACTGTCCACTCTGACATCCCCAGTGTCCACTCTGACATCCCCAGTCTCCACTCTGGCATCCCCAGTGTCCCCTCTGACATCCCCAGTGTCTACTCTGACATCCCAATGTCCACTCTGACATCCCCAGTGTCCACTTTGACATCATCAGTGTCTACTCTGACATCCCAGTGTCCACTCTGACATTCCCAGTGTCCACTCTGACATCCCCAGTGTCCACTCTGACATCCCCAGTGTCCACTCTGTCATCTCAAGTGTCCACTCTGACATACCCAGTGTCCACTCTGACATACCCAGTGTCCACTCTGACATACCCAGTGTCCACTCTGACATCTCATTGTATGATCTGAGCACTTAAGTTTCTACAGTAACACGTTTTTTCAATAGGATAACCCTGTCACTTCATAGTTTTTTCTGATTAATAAAATTCTGAAATCACTCACACGTACTAAGCATGCTGCAATGTGAAATCTCGCATATTTATTGAAGCTAGCAAGGGAAGTCACTTCAAATCCATGGTATTGATTACTTTCAAAGCAATTTGAAAAACAGCGGGAATCGTGCAACAAATTCGGTATCTAATGACGCAATACCTGGCTTAGTAATGGTGCTGCCCAGTCGTTTTGAAATTTTTGTTTCACTGCCACTGTAACTGGCACTTAATTCACTGCTACTGCTAGCAGTTTTTGTGTCAGCCACAGAGGTGGAACTCTCAGTTAACCAGGTCGATTCACTAGTTGCTAGGTAAGCTGGTGCGAATATTAAAAAAGTTAAGATTTATTTATACATGTTCTTGTGCTCCATTAGATTTTGATTAACAGTTGAACTTACTTGTTGTGGCTGCTTTAGTTATCGAAGCGGTAGTAGTAGTGGTTGATTTTGTTGTGCTTGTAGTTGTAGTAATAGGTAACGTTGGAGTAACTTCTGCGGAAAGAAATTTGTTTCATAGAAAGGTTGGTGTCAATCGGTCGAAGCTGTTATAGACGTTTGGACTGTGGAAACACAAGCACAATAGAATCACTCACTTCTGAAGAAAACAACATTGATAAAATAGGCATCGGTGCGATCAACTAGTCCTTTGCAAGCTGCTGACTGCCCCGGGGATGACAGGCGACCCAGGGACTCGCCTAGTCGATAGCAGGCACTGGCCAGTCGGCTTTGTATGTTTAATACGCATCGGCCATTGGCAGCAAGTCCAAGCTGATCTTTAATTATGTTTTTCATAGAATTGTAGCAGTCATTGAAGGCTGAATCTGCACTCCGGCTTAAGCTATTCATTGCAAGGCAGACTGTAGATGTCCTGCTAACATCTTCTGAACTGCACTGTCCCGAGCTGCCTGGCGATGGTGATAAAAACTCAATTCTGTCGATTGACATACCAGAAGACAGATCTGGGCATGGGATAAGAATGCTGTCTCGACCAGGGCACACAGTCAGGTTGCATGAGCTGCCATATTGGTGGCATTGACTAGCAGCTGGGGTGGATCTTGAATGACACAACAAAGGTAGCAGAAGACAGAATAGGATTTTCCATAGAATTTTAGATTGCTGAATGCACTTCATCTGCCTCATTTAACTTTCAAGGCTGAATTTATATGCTTTTTTATTACTGGAATGAAAGAATAAACACATTATACAAATGCTCAAATAATCAAAACTAAATGGACATAAATAAGGAAAAAATATAAAAAATACTTTACTTTTTTGCATTTTTAATTGTAACTGGGGGTCAAACAACCAGAGTTCAGAATATTGAACCAGAAGTCATTAACTAACTAAATTAGTATTTTCTACTTTTTACAAAATAGCAAAAACATTCAAGCATTGCCTAGCAAATTTAAAAGCTTGGTAAAATATTATATTGAAACATCCATGAAAATCGAATGCAACCATAGACAGGCCTAAATAGCTAGTTACACATAAATCCAATATTTCTTCTATTAAAGAGAAAATCAAGAAATAATGAGAATGCGAATATTTACCATAACTTTCGAATAAATTTCTAAGTTGTCTGAATCTAAAATTAATAAGCTTAAGTATACAAAAATGAAAATGCACTACTTAAATGACAATTATTAGAATTTCGATTCGACTTTAGTATGCTAACATGCATGTTTTTAATTCGAAAGTGTGTAATATTTCTTCTAAAAAAGGGATACGAATATAAGCGTAGCGTCCTTCAATTACAGATTAAATTATCTACATCATACCTGAGGCTTTAATTTTTTTAAATTCAAAAGACTTACATAGGGATAGCTAGTTGGAAAAAAAGTTATTGAATTGAAGAAAGTTGTAGTTAAGAAAACTTGATCAATGCATGTGCTACTGGGGCTAGTTTCGTGGAAAATATAAATTTTAAGCACTGTTAACCGGCGATACTAATAGTATTAAATCTTTGATCTCTACTCAATACCCCTTTGTCGTTGGAACGATGATAAAAAACTTTTATAAAGTTTTTTTCGATATTAGCGTTTCTACTATATATAATGTTGTTAAAGTCATTACAACGTGCCGGCTTGTAAGCACAAATATTTTACATAGTAGATGCCATCCAATGGCTATTTTAAACGGAAAAGCTTGCAGGCGATTCATGCGATTTTAAACTAAGGCATGAGATGCGCAGGCAAAAATGACACATACTAATTGAGGTATTAGTTTATATCTTTAAAAAATTTCGTATTGAATATTATTTTGGTTTCGTTTAAAGGGAAGCACTAATATTCCATGTAAAGTGCTGGACCGCACTTCTTCACTCGCATCACACAAGCCCTTCAGTTATACCATTTATTGCAAGTCATGAGGAGTATTTAAATTTTCTGCCCGAAAATTGTCTCATTTTTACATAACGCGGTGTCTTTAAGTACTCCGAGAATTTCTAGGATCGTACGTAAACCACTTTTATTTCAGTCTGTCTGACCTCTATTTTGACAGCTCTTAGGAGCCAGTTGGCGTCTGGTAGACACGTGATGATTTTTATTTTTTATTTATTTGTGACGCAAATATTTTCCGTTACGTTTTGGTAGCCAGGCAGTAATTCTCTTTCCCCCTAGCTTACATTTATTGTCCTCCTTTTGATATTTTGTTACATTTTGACCGGAAGGCATGATAATACAGGGGCTGACTGGGCTAAGTCTCGACCGGACAGGAGCCAGTCGGGGGACAGGGGTTTGGGGCCTGGAGAGAGCCTCGACAGGGACGAAAGGGTGTCACGATATCCGGAAAGGTTGGAAAGAGGATGACTCCCTGATTCCGGAAGCCAAAAAATATTGGTGGTCCCTAAAGTACATGAAGAATAATCTCCAAGTACGTTGCTAATCCCCAAGTTCGTTCCGCTTCAGTGGTTCCGAACAATAGAGCGGAGGGGTGGGCGTCAAGGTCACCCGTGGTTGCGCAACCCAGGGGTAGAGCGATGAGTCATCCGATGAGTCATCCTATCCACAGGTAAAACAGGCTGTAGCATGCCTAGCAGGAACTGTTACAAGCTGAGGCACGTATACGATAGCGATAGAACACTAAAGGTAGGAGGGCGAAAAAGATTGTGGGTTGGCCAAGCCAGGATTCATCAAGATCACCGGCCAATCAGAAAATTACACGACCCTTAAAACAAATAGTCGCTCCTCGCGCCTTTACAATGGCCTCTCGCGCCTATTTAAAGGCGCCGTCGAGCGCGCCCCAAGATCAGAACGTTCTGACAGGCCAGCGTCACGCTATGACAGCCCGAGGTGATAGTGAAGTCACGCTCCGTTCAGACGGCCCCTAGTTCTACAAGTATCTTCCCCTTTAGCTTGCGAACCTCCCCCTAAGTTATCGGCAATCAACATCAGTGTTAGTGTCAGCGTCAGCTAAAGTTAGCCAGAAGCGACTGGTCATCAGGGGCCCTTTGCCTGCGAGATCGACAAGTACTAACAGTCGAGTACGAGATCTACCTCGGCCACTGTGGAGTTCTAAGGCATCGAAAGGGCATTAATCTGATTGGTTTTGGTGAGAGATCGTGTGATCTTGCCTTACTGGGTGTAGTCTCTATCGGTTCCCCTCTTAGCGTCTTAATAGGGGTTTGCGTATTTGCTCATTGCTTATTTTGTGCTAACTTGAGGCAGTAAGAAGTTCAAATCATAATATATTGCCGGTAGTAGTTAAAGTGCTCCAATATCATAGGCAGTCAAGTGATTAGGTGTGAAAGCTAAATCATTCATTTAATCGCTTTTTGATCTCTTTATTTACTCGCCGTGCTGGCTCACATGAGCAGCTAAATTAGTTGGCGCCGGTCATGGTGGACCAAAGGCAGATCAGTCATGCAGTCAGTCAGTCAGTAATTCATGCAATCAGAGTCCAGATTGAGGACTCAGCTTCGGCTGTACTTTAGTGCAGTTCGGGGCGGTGCGGCAGCCAAATTATTAATTTAACTTAATGTAATCTTTAGTGTAGTTAGGGCGCGCCTTCGGAAGAGTCTAATTAGGTCATTTCATCGCTTTGCGGCAGTTAGTTGAAGCATCGAGGCTAAAAGCTAGGATATTTCCTATCCACTCCTCTTAGTAATATAATAGTGCATTTCCGAGTCCACATAATCCGATCCATGCAAGAACCCCCTGCAAAAGTCCTCTCTGAGCCTGCCTTGGTCATGCGATCTAGTCCCTGCAGTGTCCCTTAGTCGGCTATGACTTCGAGATTGACAGCTAAAAGACACTAGTTGTAGGTGGAAATCAGGCCTCAATTAGTCGGGAACTTGGTTTCAATAGGGCTGTCTGGTGATGCAGTCCACACAAGTTGGTGGCGGCGGGGCTGTCAGCTTCCTTCTGGGGCTGGCGGCTCTCTACCTTTCTTTATCTCCGTGTCTGTCTCTCGCTGTCTTCTGCTAGCATAGGACCTAGCCGCTCGCCACATCTATCCTGCTACCTTTGGGGCTGACCTCGAGATCGGGAATGGGAGGCCAGAGCTGTCGATGTAGGCAATAGGATCGGCGCTCTGAGGCCGCGTCGGTAAAACGACAAAGCCGAAACCCAGCACTGTATATAATGACTTGCTTATTAAAGCCTACTTTAAATTATTTACTGCTCGCTATTTAAAAGCCCCGAAACTTTGCTTTTTGGTTTGATTTTCTCAGCTTAGCTATACTTAAAAGATTATATAGGCACAGCTGTATAATGTACAAGACAAATATCATTGTTGTGGGGGCACGCACATTGTGCGTAGTAACATGCGACGTTAAACTCTTCATTTATCTATGTTTATTGGCTCAGGTAGATTTTCTAACTGCTTAAAGGGGATTTCTTAAATGCTCCGGAAGATTTGTCAACTGCCTCGGGTAGAATTTCCAACTTCTTATGAGACTTTTTTTCTGCTTAGGATTCTTTGTCTGCTAGGGGAATTCTCTGTCTGTTGGGGGGTATTTTTTACTCGAAGATTTTTTTCTGGGGTCTTTTCGGTCTGCTTAGGGGATTTGTAACTGCCCGGGAAAAGTTTCTATTCGATTAGGGGATTTTCTAACTGCTCGCGAGGTTTTTTACTTTACTGCAGGGGAAGATTTTTTGACTGCTCTCTAAAATTGTCCAGCTGCTCGGAAAGATTATCTAGCTGGTTGGGAGATTTTTCAAGTGCTCAGGGCAATTGACTAATTGCTCGGGGAGACTTTCAGTGATTTTCTGAATACACGAAAGGATATTATGCTTTTAGGGAGACTTTAATTTTGCTGCAGAGATTTTCTAGCAGCTTAGGGAGATTTCCGTTTAGTACGTGAGTGATTTAAAATGCCTGTCTGCGCCCCCCTGGGGGGGCACCGAAGAGCTAGTCTTTCCTATCTTTCCTAGCAAACTAAAATTCCGATATTCAATACACAACAATAATTTGAAGTGCTAGCTCGTATAATATTACACTCAGCAACATTTAAAAAGCAACACTCTAACTAGAAGAAAAATCAACTCACTCAGAAGAGTCAGAGCGCATAGTCTATGGTTCAAATCGAGCTTCAGAAACGCGTGTAGCCTCCTCTCGCAAGTAACAGGGCGATGACTGTGGACTGTTTTCAGATAGAGTGATCCAGCTGAGAGAATGGTTCAACAGATGACAGACGCGGAAAGATGGCGAGCAGTCGGAATGTTGGAAGCAGGTTGTACTCTTCGAACAGTTGCGAACCACTTCGGGAGGTCGCCTTCAACAGTTTTACGTCTGCTACAGAAGAGCAGAGCCACTGGAAGCGTGGCTCACGCGAGAAAAGGTACGGTGCTTCCCAACTTCGCAGTACAACAGCGAGGGCAGATCGACGCCTGCTGAGAATATTGCGTGGAAACCCCTCACTGCATGCCACACTCCTGCGATTGATGTGGGCAGAGAGAAGCCGCAGAGGCAACGTTCTCAGCGCGCAGACGATTCGCCGCAGGATTCACGCTGCAGGATTGCGTCTGGCGTGAGCCACGGCAAGAGCTTCTGCAGCAGCACGTGCAAAGCTGCGATGGGCAGGGACCCTCCGTACACGTGTGGGCAGGGATTTCAATGCGAGGCAGGACCCAGCTGGTTTTCTTAGACGCTCGTTTGCTGCAGACGCACCTGCTCCCTTTTGTTAACAATCACTTTGGTGGCGTCGCAAACTGCATACTCCAGGACGATAATGCACCGGCGCACCGGGCAGCAGCTGTCAGCGAACTCAAGGACCAGCTGCACCTGCGTACTCTTCGGTGGCCTTCAAGATCCCCTGATATGAACCCAATTGAACATGTCTGGGACTTTATCAAGCTGAGTGTTCAACGGCAGAATCCGCCGCAGACAGTCGCTGAACTGCGAAACGCTGTTGCTAACGCGTGGCAGGAAATTCCCCAGGACTTTTTTCGACGCCTTGTTCTGGGAATGCCACGTCGAGTCAACGCCCTGTTACTTGCGAGAGGAGGCTACACGCGTTTCTGAAGCTCGATTTGAACCATAGACTATGCGCTTTGACTCTTCTGAGTGAGTTGATTTTTCTTCTAGTTAGTGTTGCGTTTTAAATGTTGCTGAGTGTATATAATTATGGCGTTTAAGAGCAAATTTGGAAGTTTTTCCTATGCTTTTATATAATTGCTTGAGCTCAACAGCTATGAAAAACTCAAGCCTATCTGATATTGGCCACTCTGCGCTTTATATTATTTTAGACAAGCCTGACGGCAAAGTGGCGCCCATAACATACGGTACACATAAAGCAATGAACCAAACAAGGACCACTGGAATAACTAGCTAGTATAGTAGTCCTTGGAACCAAAGTAACGTGCCGCACGTGGACACTACGAGCAACAAGCAGCCTCTTCACGAAAATCCGTTCTAGAACCAGAATCGATAGGAAAATGAAGAGCACGGAATAGAACAAGTGCATTATAACCTTTACATACATCTAAAAAGCATGTAATTCAGTGAATTATCATCAAATATTTTCTGTCTATGACCCAGACCCCTAAAACTATTTTTCGAATTTTGAAGCAAGTAAAAAGTGTTCTTCAAACTAATTATTCTGAGTCGAGAACTTTTTCTCGAACCTTATTCTAGAACCAGAACCTGGTTCCGAACTGTGTTCGAAAAAAGGAACCATCGATTATGAAGAGCTTCGAACCAGTTCAGTTTTTCGAACCAGCGATATGAAGAGGCTCAAGTACATTAGTTTAGCAAGCAGACACGTTCAGACACGCAAAACAATCCCGCAAATAAAAAGCTGTGCCACCGGTAATCGGAATCGGGGGCGGCGGAGCACGACGGTCTTTTGCACTGGATAACCAACATAGCCAATGCCCAATACTCGCTTCTACGGCAACTAAATTACATAGCGTTCATTATTACTTTCTCCGCATATGAATCTGCCAGCAAAGCTATGGTACTTTTTTGTTTTTTTGCCCTACTTCAACTTCAATTGCGCAATGTTTTGTTTTAGTAGTTTCGGTTTGAAACCGAAAATATAAATTCAAACATTTCAGCTGATCAATCGTCGTTCAATAAGAATTGGAACCGTGTTTTCGTATTTAATTTGTATAAGTTTTCAGTGTACTGTATTATTATTATAAAAATTTTATACTCAGCTGCAAATTATTATTTGATTAACAATTCTAGAACGGAACGCCTAACTTCTTAACCAATAGTACTTTTCAGTCAGTGTTTTGACATTTGTAGTCTGTAGAGTTTAATTTCATTATCATATTTGTAAAAATGTTAATTTCAAAGGATGAAGCCCTTAAAATACTCTCTGTATCACCAGGTGAGTCTACTATGAATGTATTTTAAAAGGCTCTTACTAATATTAACAGTTAATAGCAGATTACCACAATACAATAATAGTATTAATAGGCCTAGGCCTGGCCTTATAGAGTATAGCATTATTTGATTAGAGTATTTTTATATTAGGCCCTATATCCCATTGTTTATACAGATTCAGTAGTTTTTTTCAGCAAAAAATATTTTATTATATTTATAATTGGTTTAGGCCAAT
>CATNEM010000395.1:170000-367500 GCA_950096795.1 Macrostomum cliftonense | reverse complement strand
TCGGCCCCTATAGAAGATTATTCAGCCGCCGCAGCCGAATTCACTTCGGCCATCCAGCTTGACCCGAACGACTGTCGTTATTACGGCAGTCGGGCGGTGTGCCGCTACCGACTAGGCCAGCTGGAGCTGTGCGCCGCCGATGCCAGGCGTTCAGTGCAGCTCAGCCCGCAGTACGTCAAAGGTTTCTACACTCTGGGCATGGCCCAGTTTGATCTCGGCCTGTACGCCGCGGCCGCTTCAAGCTTCGCCAGCGTTGTCGCTCTAGATGCTCGCGGCTGCGGCGACGCTGTTGACCGACTGCGCGACGCTCAAATCGCCTGTTTAATGGAGAGTCTCGGCTTCGACAGGGGCCTGTGCAGTCGGGCTCTGGATCTGACTGGCGGCGATGTTGAAGCGGCGGCCAACCGTCTGCTAGCCGGCGCGTCGTCTAACCAGTCGGAGCCAGAGCCGAAGCCCCGAAACGGTGGCGCCACTGCTGCCTCCGCCGCCGCCAATTCCTACGCCAGAACGGCGGCCGCTTTGTCGAATCCTAACGGCGGCGTGCTTCGGTCTAACAACGGCAATGGGCAGCAACAGCGGCCGAGCCAGCCGAAACCGCTGCCTCAATCGGCTTCCACTGCCTCCATTAATAGCGGCATAAATTGGCAGCCGAAAAAAGAAGTACCGCAAGCGCAGCAGTCTAGGGTATTTAGATTGGATTTTTTGCAATTATCGTTTTCTATCGTTTTCTAAGTTAAAATCTTGAATATCCGTTTAAAACATTGTTAAAGATTTTCAACTCCTTAGAATGCGTCAGACACTTGGAATCGCCCCTCAAACAAAATAAGGAATCGCCCCTCAAGTATCATCAGAAATCGCCCCTCAAGCATCATCAGAAATCGCCCCTCAAGCATCATCAGAAATCGCCCCTCAAGCATCATCAGAAATCGCCCCTCAAGCATCATCAGAAATCGCCCCTCAAGAGTCATCAGGAATCGCCCCTCGAGTCATCAGGAATCGCCTCTCAAGAGTCATCAGGAATCGCCCCTCAAGAGTCATCAGGAATCGCCCCTTAAGAGTCATCAGGAATCGCCCCTTAAGAGTCATCAGGAATCGCCTCTCAAGAGTCATCAGGAATCGCCCCTCAAGAGTCATCAGGAATCGCCCCTCAAGAGTCATCAGGAATCGCCCCTCAAGAGTCATCAGGAATCGCCCCTTAAGAGTCATCAGGAATCGCCTCTCAAGAGTCATCAGGAATCGCCCCTCAAACATAATAAGGAATCGCCCCTCAAGCATCATCAGAAATCGCCCCTCAGGTGTCATCAGGAATCGTTCCCTCAGGAACATCTAGATCCCTTTATTTATGATCGTAGGGAATCGCCCCTCAGTTCTGGTTAAATTCCCTCCCAAAGCACTTAATCTGCCCATTCCCCCAACCGCAGAAAGTGTACACGGAGAACTCGCTGAACTCCAGCTCGCTCTGGGTTGGCAGCGTGAAAGCCGATGTAACCGAAGCTCAACTACGCCGCGCGTTCAGCGCCCACGGCCGCGTGCTGTCCATCAAGCTGGTTAGCCGGTCCTGCTACGCATTTGTTAACATGGACACGCCGGAGTCCGCGACCGCTGCCCGCACCGCTTTGAATGGTCAAATTCTTGGCTCGCATAGAATCGTCATCAAATTTCAGTCTTGCTGACGTTTTCTGGGAATCAACCAAAACTACTGCTACTTTTTTTAACTTCACTCTGTTTGCTTTGTAACGGTTTAGTTTGATATTTTTGTGTTAAAAACCGCCGTTTTTTCCAGTTGCTTTCTTCGCGATTAATTTTGTGCCATTCTCGTAGGTGCTTATAATTCGTAGCTACCAGCGTGTTATTCCAAACCCTAAAACGGGTCAGTTTATAGCATATTTTCATATTTTTCCGCCATTATTCCGAAATCCCTTTAATTGGCCACCAATTATCCCAAATCCCTATAATTGGCCGCCAATTATCCCTAATCCCTATAATTGGCCCCCAATTATCCCAAATACCTATAATTTATCTCCAGTTATCCCAAATCCCTATATTGGCCACCAATTATCTTAAATCCCTATAATTGGCCACCAATTATCCCAAATCCCCATAACTTGCCGCCATTATCCTGATCATTGTCCGCCATCGAAGTAAAACAAATTGTTGCGATCAATTTCCTTGGCGCTAGTGCTGCAATTTTTTAAAAACAATATTTTTTTGTTAAAGTATATTTAGACTTTTTACTCGATTTCTACTTCGAGTAATAAATAGGTACTGTAAGCGATTAATTCACACAGACTGCCTTTTAAAGGCTATGGACTGAGCTTTCGATACCCTTAATTACGAGTAGCTACTCCATGCCAGAAGACCCGTCGCTCATCTATTTTTCGCCTGTTTTGTTTTACTGACGTTTTTTCCAATATTACTGCTGTTATTTTCCCCTCATCCATCAAGGAATCAAAGGAATTGTAAAAAAACGAATGCAAAAAAAATATTTGTTAATCAAGATTTTCGCAGCATTATAAAATTGCCTGCAACCGTTATTAAAATTTAATTTTCTTCATTCAAAAGCAAAATATTTTGCAATAGCCTCGATGTCTTCATGTTTAATAAATCTCTCTAGCTCTATTTTTGGCATTTGGCTATTTTCCTATGGCTGTTTTTCCTTTACGCTCCGTTTGTAAATTTTCTCTCCTGTGTTGTAAACATTAGTTTCCAAAATTAATTACCGGTTTAATGAACTTTAATTAGAACTTATTTTTCCTGTTTATTTTTTAATAGCCTTTCGTTGCCTGGCACGCCTGTGCAGTAGTAACGATTCAGAAGCAAGACTAGTAGCCACCTAGTAACAGTTGTTGCGTATTAATGTGAGCTAAGGCTGTGGCCAACAACAAATCGCGTGTGTTCAGAAAAATATTGCTATTTTCTTTCTTTCACGTTTATTTTGGTCTCGATTTTAAATACACAATATCGCCAAATTTATCAGAAAATTTCTTGCTCATTGGAGGCCTGTTTAAGGGTTTCCAATTGTGTATTATAATATGTTGCTTCTTAAAAACTTTTTAAAGCGTTTTTTGCACTTCATTTTACTCTATTTTTATCTTGTCTAAAATCGCCTTGGAGGGAATTTATTCTGATTATGCAGGACGGTCATTCATTTTTGATGAAAAGCCATTTCACCCAACTATTAGAAGGCTTTGCATCTGTACGTTAGCTGATTTTTTATGCTGAGCATTCTTTTAACGAAAGACTAATGATGTCTTGTATCTTTAAGTGGTCGTTCATCTGGAAATGAATTTTTAAAAAATGCAAAAAAAGTAACACTTGCCATAATTTAAAACTTTATACCCAGTCTGTGCTAAGCGATAAATGCGTGTAATATTTGCTCATGCGTATTCATATGCTCTTAATAACTGGTAACGCGAAACATTAAGACGATGGGCTACAAAAATTTGTTTTTTTCAAAAAAATAAAGTTGTTTTAAAATAAAAAATAGCTTCACCTTACGTTCAGTTGGTGTACTAAGATGGCAAAATCTGCAATCAAGCTTGATTGGGACTAATTAAAATTTGATGTGCGTTCAACGTTCCGCTTAGACACCGGTTTAAACACCGCTGAACAATCGTTTTTAACAACGAATAGTTAAACAAATTCTTTAACATGAATAGAGCCGAAAAATATTTCTAGTGCAGAAAATAGTGCAAATAAGATAAAAAATTTGATGATTGCTTTCTCTAATGCTTTTAAATTAATCGCGCTAATAAAAATATCTAATTTAAGAACAGTTTTGTGATTTTCGAAAAAAATCATGATGAATCGCATGTGAATCGTGAGACAGCAGCGTTAAACATAATTTATTACTAGAATTTGTGCATTTTCAACCTGAAGCTACAACGTGACTATTTAGTACTTATTAGAAATTAATTATAATATACTTTTAAAACTTTTCATACTTTTCATTTTATTAGCTAGATATTAAAACTATACCAAATATCCTGAAATTATAAAAGCTTAATTGGCTGCAGTCACTTATAATAATATGTTTGGAAATCCATTCAAAGAGTTTCAACAGGATCCCTTCTTTGACTTTGGGTAAGATTATTTACTGTTGCAATAATATTATTTACATTTTTTATTTTTACTTGCATTCTTGTTCTTTTATTCACAACAAACATAAGAATCATTGTTAATAACTACAGTTTGTTGCATTTTTATTATTTGCTATTCAAATAAAGTTACGCATGAAAGGTATTTACTAAGTAACAATATCACCAATTTACAATAATAATTCAGATCATAAAGAGTAGTATTATATTGTCAAAATCATGTTGATGGAGGCATATGAATTTTACCAGAATAAAATATGGAAAATTGTCCATGTTTTCATTTCTTTTTAGGCTAGCTACTTCAATAAAAACTCTTGAATTGATATGTGATTATACACTATAGATATTTGTTGAAGTAAACCAGTACCAGTATTTTTAATTAATGTCGAGATGCTACAGTTTATTTAATTAATCATGTCATAGTTGTATTTCAAGTGTACTAGTAAAAATACTTTTGTAATATCTTTAGATTTATAATGCTTCCCTTGGAAAGTACTGTTTAATTTAGGTATTGAATAATCTTTAGATGCTTATAATCCTATCTATTTTAATTTTTAGAAAAAAAATAGCAGAGGCAAATAAATTTTGGGCTTTTTTTTTAAACTGTGGTAAACATAAAATCAATTTGCCCAGAAAAAGGCCATGGATTTAAAGATGTTAAAGTTTGAACTGCTAATATTCAAATTAGTGTGCAATTCTACGCATGATTTATGTTGATTTGTATGGATAATTTTTCTAGAAAATGTTGACTGCTATTTTAAATATTAATTGTAGAAATAAATATGCCGATTTGAAGCGTGGCATTACTTTTAGCAAATATAAAGTCCCTATTTCGCATCTGCTCCCTAAATTGCTTAAACTCACGTGTTTGCAAAGCGCGACCAGCCCATTTGGCCACGCCAATTGGCATCAGCGAGCGCTGCAGTTTAACAATGCTGGCCGCGCTCATTCTGTGTCGGGACGCGGCGCCGTCGAAGAGCAGCAGCGTCAGCAGCACCGGCACCAGAGGCATCGTCGTCGTCAGAATCGTCAGTCTGGCGCCGACAGGGCCGCGGCTGACAGCTCCGCCCTGGTGCCGCGCGGCCGTCGGAGCAGCAGCAGCGACAGCGGCCTCCCCGGCTATTATTCATTTGGCCTGCCGCAGATCGACCGGCTATTCGAAGGCGTCGAACGGATGATGTCGGAGGCTGGCGGTCGACTGCTGGCCGTCCAGGAGGCCTCGCAGCGTCCAGATTTTGACGGCCAATTCTACAGCCATGCTTCTGTGTACGCCTATCGCAACGACGGACAAGGAGAGCCGCATGTCTATCAGGTTTTATCGCTGTTCGACTTTATTGCATTGAAAGTTTATTATTTACTTATCAACCAACTATTCTAACAATCTGAATATTGTTGAGGCCGTGTCCGAAGCCCGCGCCGGCCCAGGCGGTGTACGCGAGACGTGCAAAGCCCTGAAGGACAGCCGCAGCCGCGAGGAGCGGATCGCAGTCGGCCATCACATTGGCGGTCACGGGCACATTGTTGAGCGAAGGCGAAACGCAGGCATTGGCGAGCAGCAAGAAGATCATCACTATGTCGGCATAGATGAAAGTGAGTTCGCACCATCCTGGTTCTTTTACGAGCGTATATGCCGCCAACTTTTCTGATTGTTTGATGTGCCGCTCACTTCTCTGATTGTTTGATGTGCCGCTCATTTCTCTGATTGTTTGATGTGCCGCTCGATCACTTTTCTGATTGTTTGATGCGCCGCCCACTTTACTGATTGTTTGAGTGCCGCCCACTTTACTGATTGTTTAATGTGCCGCCTACTTTTCTGATTGTTTGATGTGCCGCCCCACTTTTCTGATTGTTTGATGTGCCGCCCACTTTTCTGATTGTTTGATGTGCCGCCCACTTTACTGATTGTTTGATGTGCCGCCCACTTTACTGATTGTTTGATGTGCCGCCCACTTTACTGATTGTTTGATGTGCCGCCCACTTTTCTGATTGTTTGATGTGCCGCCCCACTTTTCTGATTGTTTGATGTGCCGCCCACTTTTCTGATTGTTTGATGTGCCGCCCACTTTTCTGATTGTTTGATGTGCCGCTCGATCACTTTACTGATTGTTTGATGTGCCGCCCACTTTACTGATTGTTTGATGTGCCGCCTACTTTTCTGATTGTTTGATGTGCCGCCCCACTTTTCTGATTGTTTGATGTGCCGCTCGATCACTTTACTGATTGTTTGATGTGCCGCCCACTTTACTGATTGTTTGATGTGCCGCCCACTTTACTGATTGTTTGATGCGCCGCCCATTTTTCTAATTGTTTGATGCGCCGCCCACTTTCATGACTGATGCCCCATTTCACAGAAATTTTCCACCCCGCCCCAAGGCGAAGGCCAGCATTTTGACCGCGAATGGGACAGGCGAGCTGCTCGCGTCGGCTTTGGCGGAGCTCCCAGTGCTGGCGGCGGCAGCCTTCGAGACGGACGCGCTAAGCATCGGGCCATCACAGACGGCAGACACTGAACCTGACCTGACTGCTGACTAAGAGCAACTGGAACTGACATTTACTTAATAAAATTTAGTTCAGCAGTTACTATGTAGCATTACTGGACGGAAGTAGGCAAACTGTCCAGCTTAGTCAGAGGCTGCTCATTTTTTTCTACCTAATTTTTATAGGACGAAAAAACTAAGCGCTTCTGGTTTGATCAGTGCTTCATCAAACTGATCACTAGTCTAAACTCGCTATATTTTTCGTTTTTTTTATTTCTGCCGTCTGCTTCTAGCATTCTTTGAGTAAATACCACTAAACGTCTTCTTTCATCGAATGATTTATTAATTACCTATAATAAATTTGAAGACAGTGGCCATGCTTGTTTATTTTTATCTGGTTTGATTTAGTAGCTTTGCTTTTTGGCTTGATGTGTTAACAAGTTGCGCTGTGTTTTTGCTTTTGCTTTTTTTCTCTAGGCTAAGGACACCATCGTCCAGGTCTAACCCGATCCATACTCATCTTGAGTTTATCGCTGAAAATGGATCACTGCCCCCTTCAGATCCTTCGGCAGAGTCACTGCCCCCTTCAGATCCTTCGGCAGAGTCACTGCCCCCTTCAGATCCTTCGGCAGAGTCACTGCCCCCTTCAGATCCTTCGGCAGAGTCACTGCCCCCTTCAGATTCTTCGGCATGATCACTGCCCCCTCAGATTCTTCGGCATGGTCACTGCCCCCTTGAGGTTTTTCGGCATGGTCACTGCCCCCTTCAGACTCTTCGGCATGGTCACTGCCCCCCCCCCTGAGATTCTGTGGCAGGGTCACTGCCCCCTCAGATTCTTCAGCTGGTCACTTAAGTCTTCGTCAGCATCCCTTATTTCTCTTTTTTTTGTTTCCGTCTGATAGAGGGGCAATCAATTAAGGCGGTTATTGCGCAGCTTTAGTGCCGCACAGCCTATGCCTGCAGTTTTGCCTCGGTCTTCCCACCCTGGCCGCACTGGGCTAGTGCTGGCCCGCACATTCGATTATTAATGCCCGCTGCAGCTGCTGCAGAATTGCTAGCGCTGTGCGCTGCGAGCTTCGACATGCGTAGGTGGTGGAAAGGAAGAGAGAGAAAGAAAGTGAGTGAGTGAAAAATGGTCTTGCGGTTCTTTACTGCGTGCATCTTCAGAAAGATATTCCCCTATAGCCATGTGTACGAGGTAATCCTCTGTTTCCCCATCGCACTGAAATCTGCACCGCTGCCGTTTTGCAGTTAGGATTAGCGAAGCCAACGAGCTTTACTTCCCAGTGTAATAGGGCATTTTTAGTGCCTTGTTCGAAGGCATGAATCTAGGATAGGGGGGACAAGGAGCACCTGTATGATTGGGGAGATTTAGATAAAGTTATCCAAATCTGCAATTTGTTTTTGACGCTGAATTAGGTGAATGCATGTCAGATTATAAGCGAGTTATATGTAGCAGCATCTTACTTAACTGGCTACTTACATCCTGACTATAAGTAGTGTCCCTCGGGTGTCATTGCTAAAATTTACAATAGGTAAACAGTTCTGCCTACCCTTCCCCACACACCACATGCACAGCATGTCCAGCTCTTCTCTGTCGTGCCAAGTAGTTGACTGTACAATTGCTGAGCAGGATAGGCCTGTACAGTTTCAGTACAGGAAACTTAAAGCCTATTAGTGTACAGCATCGACAAGGGCGAAAGAGAGGCGCATGTGTTTTTTAACTGTAACAGCTGCAGGCTTCTCGCCGGGTTTAAGACAATTATTAATCAGACAGGCATTGTATTATATGCAGAGCAAGTCGTTTCAGGCGTTTAATTTTGAAATCAAGGCAAAAAGTTGCAGTTATAAGATATTTTCTGGTAGAAAAAATGGGATTTTTATCCCCAACAGACTGGCTGCAGTCCGCGCTGCTACATCTGGCCCTATTCTTTATCTGCTGCGCAGTGTTTTACTACTGGACGGAGATCAGCTCGTTTCCCAGCCAGCTGCTGCAGTCCCTTGTGCAACGGGGCCTGCGGAAGACCCTGCTAGGGCCGTTGTACTTTTACTTGCATATGCTGCGCCACTTTGGTAGCGAGTGTCGGCACAGTAACCAGTCGGCAAGTTTTAGTGGACAAGAATGACAACCGTCTTGTTTGCCCTGTATTATGTACCTAGTCTTTGTGCGAGCAAGACCATTTGAAAACCACTATTGAATTGCTTTTTTATTGTTGCCAAATGGGGTTTTTCTGTTCACTTTTGCTTGAATAAAATGTTTATTCATTTAACCTAATCACTAAGAAGCTTCAAACATTGAGTTTGAATCCTGAATGCCTTTGGCGTACAAAATCGCAAGAACATGGCCCTAAATTTTAAAGGGCAGCATTTTATTAGCTGATCTTTGAATTTTTTTGCGTCTGTCTTTCACCGGGGAAAAATGTTGGCCAATAAAATTGCATGCGACACAATTGATGCCAGAGCGTACTTGGGGTACTGGGATGCCTTTTTTCCCACAATTCTCATAACTTCATAACTCTTCCCCGGCTTTAATGTGCATTGCCGAGAGTTGCTGGGAAGGGAACTGGGAACACTAAACGCGGGCGTGGCAGGCCTCCCAGTCAGCTAATCCCCCCAGCAATCCCTGCGCAATTTTCCTTCCCTCCTCCTCCTCTTCCCTCCCTTACCTCCTTCTCTCCCCCTAATATCAGCGACTGTCCACCAAAAAAATCAATACAAGTTGCTTCGGGCGGCCTGAATTTGCTGCGCGAAAATCCACCGAACAGCAGGCAGCAAGGTGAGTCACAAAAGTTCCAATTTATTAGCACAGATACAATGCTTTAGAAAAATCCCCAACACCGCTTACCGTCTGCGCCGCATTCTTCCTCAAACCAAGGCAGCGCAAGCCATCATGTCCTCGACACCAGCGGTCAAACCAGCAAAGCTGGAGGAACTCCTCGCGGCGGTGAAGTCAGACAGCGCCAACAGACTCTGCGAACTCCTGACTGCAGACGAAATGGCCGGTAGTCAGGCCAGACTCAACCTGTTAGAGGCTGCCGCCCACGCCTCGGCCAGTCGGGCCGCTCGCCTACTGCTGGAAGACGAACTCAAAAGTTCGAGCTATGAGCTTCCACAGGCACAGATCAGTTTGGCCTCGAGCTTCCCTAGTCTGGCCGACTGGACTCTCCAGGCGGCGGCAGCGCTCGGTCGGCTCGACTGCCTGGAGCAGCTGCTGGCCAGGCTGTCCCCATCGTCAGAGGACGATCAGGCGCTGTGGCGCCAGCTTTCTGTCTGTCTGGCCGACCGGCACCCTGACCGGATGCTGCACGAACTCGCCAGCGGCCGCTGTCCGCTGCTGCTGCGCCGATTGCGTCCGGAATTCATCGATCCAGGCGACGCTGCTGGCCCGTTGTCGGCTGATGATGAGGAGGCCCTGAAGGCCGAGGCGTCCGAGCTGCTGCCAGCCCGGGTTCGGCTGTCCGAATCCGATGGCCGGTCTCTGGCCAGGGCGGCTGTCGCTACGGGCAGCGCCCAGCTCGTCCGCTGCCTGCTGCGTCTCGGTCGAATTCACCCGGATCAGCTGGAGACGCCGGACCTGCCGCCGCCAGCCGAGCTGGTTCTGTCCGGCCATCTGGAACTGGCTGGCGAGCTGCTGCTGCTGCGTCGCCGAGATCTTCTGCACTGCTGCCTGGACCTGAGGAACGCCTGTAGAGCCCAGCTGAAGCGCCTGCCGCCAGCCAGTTCGCCTCTGCTGTCTTCATCGCCGACTTCGTCTAATTCGACAGCCTCGACGCCGGCGATGTCGCCCGACGCTCTTCGCAGACTGAGCAGCTTCGCCGAGCTGGTCTGTCTGAACGCAGTCGACTTGACCTACGCCGCCTGCCCGCCGTCGTGCCAGCCGCTGGTTCACAACTACCTGCTGCGCCCGCCGCCGTCCGGCGCGGGGTCCAGCATCGCCAAGAAATCGCCGACAAGTTTGTTCGTCACCCGCTGCTTTGTTGAACTGATTGATAGACGCTGGCGCGGAGGCTCCTACCCTAGCCAGGGCCGGTGTCCCAGACTGGCCTCGCCCAGGGAGAAATTCCTGCTGCACATCGCCGCCTTCCTGGTCTTCATGGTGCTTCACGCTTTCAGCATTATCCAGCTGGACTCGCATTGGCGTTGGTTTGACTCCCTAATGTTTGTCTATCTGTTCAGCTACAGTCTACAGGAGCTTCACGAACTCATCCGCACGGGGAAGCACTACTTCAACATCTGGAACATGATCGACCAACTTCAGCTGCTGTTTCATCTGCTAGGCATGGCGTTCAAAGCTGCCGTGGTCACTGGAGCAGCTGAGGCCTATCAAGTTTACAATAGTAGATTGCTACTAGGCGTCTCGTTTATGTTCTGCGGTCTTAAATTTGTCCTGCAGTTGAGGGCCTATAGAAAATTTGGACCCTTCATCAACATGATGAAAGCGCTGTTTTGGGCCGACCTGCTGCCCTTCCTCGCCGCCATGTTCCTGTTTCTTGTGATCTGCAGCGGGATCTTCTTTCACGCTTTGCTGACGCCTGAAAATCAGGTGCGTGGGAAGAAAGGAAATCTGAAATCTGTTGTGAGCTAAGCTAGCCAGCTGATGTACAAGAGCCCCAACCCCCTCATTTCCTCTACCCAGTTGTGTACTTTAGCCTGACCCATCCCATTATTTAACTAGCTAGCTGATGTACAAGAGCCTGAACCCCTCATTTCCTCTACCCAGTTGTGTACTTTAGCCTGACCCTCCCCATTATTTAACTAGCTAGCTGATGCACAAGAGCCCCAACCCCTCATTTCCTCTACCCAGTTGTGTACTTTAGCCTGACCCTCCCCATTAATTAGCTAGCTAGCTGATGTACAAGAGCCCCAACCCCTCATTTCCTCTACCCAGTTGTGTACTTTAGCCTGAACAATTCCATGTTTTGCCAGCTAGCATGTGGTTGAAAATAGCTTAGAGAGCTAAATCACTCAGTTCTTGGCTCACTAACTATTATCTCCCCGCCGCAGGTGTACACCGCATCGGGTAGTTTACTTCGCGGCAACCAGACCCAGCTGTACTGGGACATCTACATGCGCCCGCTGTTGCTAGCTTTCGGTGAGCTTCGCTACGACAATTTGGCCGGCTGTCTAGACGGAGAGGACGCCTCTCAGGGCTGCCCGCATCCGTCCGGTCTTCGAGCCTACGCCGGCGGCCTCATGCACGTGTATCTGATCGTAGTGAACCTACTGCTCATCAACTTGCTCATTGCCAAGTTCAGCCTGACCGTAGCTGTCAAGGATGCTCTGGGTTTCGAGACCTGGAGGCGCTATCGCTACCATCTGCTGCGCGAGTACGAGGCAATCAACGCGTTGCCACCGCCGGTGAATGCCATTAGCATCCTGGCCGACTGGGTGCGCCGCTGCCTACCAACTCGGCTCACCGGATGCTCCAACGCTACCGCTAATGAAAACGTTGAGCTAAGAAATGCTGGCAACGACATCGGCGCCGCCGGTTCCGCGGATGGTGGCCATCTAGACGAGGCTGGGGCCGTATTCGACCTCATCCAGGCGGTGGCGTTGCGCAATCGCCGTCGGGAAGAGCTCAGCCGCGAACGCGACGCCGCGAAAGTTTTCGATGGCGACGAGGAAAACAAATGAATTGCGTGATTTTGAATAATACTACTGCTATATAAGAACCGAATGAGTAGTATTTAGCGAGAGTTATTCATCGAATTTTATTTGCTGTGTAGATTTGTGGCAAATATGCTTCTATATGCTAATCTTAATCGCCTTTCATGTGCAATAGAGAAATTTTTTTAAAGAAAGCGCCACTAATGAGTGCCTCCCAAACCCACCGTTTATCCGCTTAGCTTTTCATAGATGAAATCGTAGGTGTCACATTTGAGAGCCTTATTAAATTGCTCGTTTATTATTGATAGACATTTTTTAATCAACTCAATTCTAGTCCTTGTAACCGGATCTGTGCTGTGCTTAAAATGACTGTAAACAATTTTTCAAAAATTACTTTATATAAACGGACACAGCCCGAATTTTTGCTAAAAAGCATTATTAAAACAGTCAAAATTATTCCTTTAAAAACTGCTTTAACTAGCAAAGATTATTAAAGAATGTTCTCTTACTGAAGAATAAATATTTTGTTATTTTGTATTATTATACGAGTTCAGCGTGTCCTGAAGTCTCTGGGAATTTACGGTCACCAGGGGATACACTTACGAGCTATAATTTGAGTGCAAAGCAAAGGAACTTGATTTTCTATCAATATGAAGAGAAAAAAATCGAAAGCAAGCGCTGAGAAAACAACGGATTAAATTATTTTGTCTTTATATATTCAAAGCAGACTTGAAAATTCCGCGTTTTTTTCAATTTTCTTAGTTTTGTTTCCATCTAAGAAGCGGTTGGGGTCCTTTCTTGGACAGTGTACTTGGCGGTGTACTCTGAGTACTCCGGGTACTTCTCTTCGTCGCGACGCGTGGCTGTCAGATTGCGGGACTCGCTAGCAATTTGCTCGTATTCGGCCAGAGTTTTCGGTCGGATGTTCTGCAGAATTCTTTGCTCGTTCAGCCGGTGGCTGGAGCCGAACCAGGTGCTCGACTCTGTCAATGAGTTAAGTTGACGATAACTGGATTGTTCTCTCTAAGGAAAACCTAATAAGTTAATGTACTCACGCGGGTTCCTCTGAGCATAGTAACCATCGCCTGGCCGGCCGTACTTGAAAGTGATCTCGCCTGGCAGGTTGGTTGGCGGCCTGTGATAGGTGTCCACTGGCAGGAAGGCTACAGGCGATTCGCCCTCAAAGTGGCCAACAGTTTTCTCACCTGGATTTTGAAATGAAAATTTGCTTTTTTTAGTTTAACTCCTTCTGAGGGATTTTTAGTTATAAAGCATGTATTCTTAGACATTTTTTTGACCGCAAGGTTCTGAGTTCGATTCCCAGTTCTGAAAGACAAAATGCGTCCTTGACTTAAGCAATGCACTTAATCCGATCCTGCGTTGCTTCAGTCAACCAAACTAATATTGGGTACCAGTTTACGATAAGGAAATTTTAGGGTGGGTGCTTGCTTCACGCCCAGCCAATCAGGAGCGAGCTGCTGTCAATTTTATTTGTGTAAGTAAACTTTTTCATGTGTATTGATTTAAAAATGAAAAATTCTACTAAATAATAAAAAAGAATTTTGTTTGCTTAGAGATTTTTTTAGTCTTCCTACCGGCGTGATTCGGCCCCCAGGAGAAATAGGCCCCAGGCCTCGAGGCGTTGTGATCTGGCGGCAGCTCCCTATCGAGACGGTCGCCAATGTAGCAGTGCGGATTCGACGGCGTCGGCTGATCCCTGAGCAGGTGCTGCGACATTGAAGTGGCGTACCGATCAATGTAGTGCCGCCCGCCCTCCCTGGGATCCGGGATGCAGCCGGGCTCGCGCGGCTCCTCCTTCGACTCGTGAAAGAATGCGTGCAGGTTCTGCAATAGCGAGAAAAATAGGAAATTAATATTTAATGTATGAATGAAACGTAAAAAACTTTAACAATAATAATAATAATTTTTCACTTCTAACTTTATTAAACAGTCGCTCAAACTGGGAAACCTGATCTGAACTGGGTGGAATGAAGCAATCCGAGACTAAGTGCCTTGCTCAGGGTCATGAATTGTCTCTTGGAGCTGGGGCTCGAACCCATGACCTTAATTCCGGTCCTGGTCTGGGCTAAATCTTTAATGAAAATGAAGAAGCCTTTTCTGAGTCAGGATTTTCAATTTTTTGTTTTCTATGATTTTTTTGGAATGTTTACTCACGATGTTTCGCTGTGAAATTTTAAAATTAATTTGATACCTAGTTTTTATTTCTTAAGCTCTAAAAGGTTTTATCAGCCTATTTAAGTATTATATTCAAGTAATGAATATTTAGTAATTTTTAGATTTACCATCATACAATATCACCAGAGTTGGTACCCAACAGATTTACCTGTTTGAAGTTCCTGGATAAGGTAATTTGCACTTATTTGTGTGCATTTATTTTCTTTAAAAATCCAAAATTTTATAATTATAAATTGAAGCTTGATTGATAAATAAGTTTCGAAAATAAAAAACAAACATATCAAGCACAAAAATAAGATTACCTTTTTGATAGAGCTCTCTTGTTCTCTTGTCATATTGGAGTATGGGACATTTGGGGTTCTTGGCCGTCCCGTATGTGGGTCGGTATACTCATCGCAGCTATATTCTATATTCTTACTGCGCCTGAGTTCTACGTTAGAAGCCATTTACTAAGAAGTTTTTTTTCAATTTATTCTTATAGTCGATTTCTTTACTGATAAAATATATGTACGAGAAGAACTAAATTAAATAGCTGTTTGCGAGCAGAGTTCTCCTGGTGCTATCATAGTAAGTGCTTATATATTGTTTTTTATAACTACATTTCTTTATTCAGATTGAAAATTTTTAGTAGTCTAGGGAATCGAGTATTAATTAAATTTTTTAAGCAAATTGTAATGAGCATTTGTTTAGCTGTGGTATATTTTACGAAAAATACCGGACAAGCAGAATATGCTACACGTAGATCCATTATGATTTTTTAGGTAACAACGTTTTTATCAAGGACAAGTTTAATAATTAAGTTGTCCTTGGCTTTTATTTACAATTTATGTTTAATAATAATCTTTTTACTGTTGATAAACTTAAAATAATTACAGTAAAAAGAAAAAAATTAAGTATGTCTAACGGTGCAGCTACCTTGATGACGCCTTTACTTTAAAACTAAAATTGATTCGCAATTCTTTTTTTCGTTTTTCTTTTTGAAACCGAAAGGTTTTACGTAAATTAAACTTTTGTTTAAAAATCGGGTCAAGAATGCTTTCACAGATGCTTTTTTTTGTCCTAAATGGTAGGATAAATAAACGGTCATTTTTAACGGCACATCTAATAAATTAAAGAGATGAAGGGATTTCAACTCGAATAGCAATAAATTTTATCAGAAAGTTCAATAGTTTTGCCAGAATTTTTGATAATAATTATTGTCAACGCAAAGCTTTTTTAGCTTAATAAATTCTTTACCATATACATAATACATAATACATAATACATAATAAGTTTTATGGGTTTATTTCTGCCGACAGATGTTCCTTCAAATAAACAAGTTTATCTGTCTTTTTTCCCACATGCAAAGGCAAATTCAGCTGTTAAGTACCTCACAAAGACATTAGTTTAAGCGGACACATTTTAGGTTGAATTATTTATCAATGCATTACGAAGCGTACAAGTAAATGTACATGAACTACTCTAAAGCGCTCGATCGAATTTGGCAACAAACGATATGGAGCCTTAGCCAATGCAGATACTGCAGGTGCGTATTTGCAATGCAATATGCGAATTTGGTTAACAGCTTGCCTACCGCTCATTTATCTTTTTCAGTTGTTTGAATTTGGGTCGAGCAAATTTGTAACATTTGAAGAGTCAATCAAATAAGTGTGCTATGTCTGGAAAGGTGATTGCCTGCTGCCATTTATGATATGTATCTTTCAACGTTTTTTAAAGTCTGTTCCAAACGGAAGTGTCGTTCAATCCATAAAATAACTGCGCTGAAAAAAATTTATTTTAGCTGTAATTTCCATTGTGTGACTCAATTTAGTACCAGAGAAAACTAACATAATTCCTTTAATCCGATGCCTTGAAGAAAACTGGTTCCAGAGGAAATCCAACGACCACAGAGTAAATACAGTAGTGATCTGTTCTGCAGCTCCACAGGTCAAATTAGGACACAACGCGGGTCTCGCTGACCACCTTCTTGATCTCCTCCGGCGAGGCCTCCTTGTTGCTGAAGCTGCACCGAATCTCTCGACCGTGACGGCTCATCACCGGACGGAAGTTGTCAACCATCGGACGCTTCTTGGCCTCGTCAAAGAATGTCTTCGTGAACTTCAGCAACTGTAAATGCAAGGCGGAGGGTCTACGTTGGCTGCCTTTCTGACTTGAGTGTGACGAGGAGGCGTCAAGACTGAATCCCCCACCCAGTTCCTCACCAGCTCCTTCCTGATCTTCATGGCGTCGGTGAAGATGTGCCACTGGGCCACCGGGTTGCAGCCCGGCGTGGTGAAGGCTCCGTCGTAGTTGACGAAACGGTGCAGACTCTCCGGCAGCAGGTCGCGCAGCTGCAGCTCGACTGTCTCGACGTCTGGGGGAGGCGAATAACATGCATGGCCGAGCTAGAGATGCATGACTGGATAGATAGATAATCACCCTTGAGTGAGGCAGACTTCAAGGTGCTCTGCTGAGAGATATAGGTCACAGAAAGCTGTCATTCACTTTAAAAAAAACTTATTAAGATAACCGTTCCTAATATACGGACTCACTTTTAGTGTTCAGCAGAGATCCATGCTTCACTGGTGTGAACAGCTCAGTCATGTTGGATAGTACTTGAGCAATCACGTGACCAGCCCATCCGTCATGATCATTTGGCTGCAATAATCGGTTTAATTGATTATTCTTGCACGGCACAAAGCTGCAACATAGAGAATTACATCCTAATGTTGCCATGTCTGCACTCTTCTATACTCATAGGGTTTGTACTCGGAGAATTTGTGCTCTTGATCAAGGCCTTTCTCCCGAATTATTTTAGTGCGCCAGGACTGAGCAGCAACCGCAGCTATGCCGCTGAGCTATGTTGACATCAGATGGATAAAAAATTCCAGAAACCAAAGTCTCTCACGTTCATTTGGTGGATGAAGCCGCCCAGTACGGTGATGGCATCCGTCGTGTCGATGGCCCTCGACATGTTCAGCTCCTGCCGCTTGCACACGATGTGCACCTCCATGGGCGTCGGTAGCGCCTTGCCAGTCGCGTCGAACAGCCTGTGCTCGCTGCCGATGCCTTTCTCGATGTTGGCGGGGCTGCCCCAATGGAAGTGGAACTGGAAGCAGTTGTAGGTACCGTTGAGGTGGCCTCCAGTCACCGTGAGGTCAGCGCTGTTCACAGCGTCGGCCTGGACTGTACGAGCGTGATGGGAAGTCGAACGCCTTAAAGTCTTGGAGACAGACTTATTCAAAACAATGAGTGACAGGGAGAGTTGATTCCCCAACACTCGCACGAGATTTTGCCACAAGTACAAAAACATCAAGGCTCACTCGAGTGTCCGTTGTTCTTCACGATGAACTTTCTCTCGTCGTGCCAGCCCTTGCCCAGCTGGATTCTCTTCACCTTGGGCGACTTGGTCTTGCACAGGCCCAGCTCGATGTTGATGGGCGAAGGCCGGTTAAACGGGATGTCCCTGCAGAACGGGCTGATCTGCCACCACTTGGCCGGGGCTGCCGAGGCGGTTGGTTTCAATGGGAGGCTGACTGTTTGATGCTAAAATCAACGCTTACTGTTTCCATAGTAACGAACTTACCAAACTCGCAGTGCGGTCCGTGAGCGTTCTCGTGGTCGCGACTGTACACAAAGTGCCTCGTCTTGCAAGGGATTACTGCGCGGTGTTGAGTCAACGAATCAACTTTTTTCTAAGCAATTTCTTCAAAATATGCTTTACGAATTCAGAGAACTCACTGGCGCATTCAATCTTCCAAGAGGAATCCAGATCGTACAGTTTCGTCTCCGCCCAACGATTAAGCTTCAATTTGAACAGAGTGTGCCGAATGTAGTGCCTCGGATTTTTCACCGACTGCAGGCGAACGAAGCCGTTCTGCATCATGACGGCTTTGAAAGTGGCCGCGCTTTTAAAGTCTTCGCTGCCATCGGATTTAGTCATCATGACGAAGTGGTCAGCCGCCGTGTTCAGAAAATAACCGGGTCTTTCAGCCGACTCGATCGACACAGCTCGAGGATTTCCATTCAGAGCTGGCGTCACAAACTTCATCCTGGTGCCATTGGCGGTGCTGATTCCAGCAACAACATCAGCGTCGGCTTTGACAGTGTATTTCGGGTAGTTCAATGACCGAAGCTGGAATTCACCGTCGCAGACGTCCAGTCGGAAGAGTTTGTCTGCGGGTTGATTGAAAGTTAGTTGCAAATTTTGATCAAATCATTCATATTGTTTGTTTTCCGAATGACTTTCTGCATCAGTTTATGCGTGATTATGCAAATGATGTATTTTTATTCTGTAGTATGCATGGCTTATGTGTGCCAAACTCTTTGTTTGGTTGGGTTGTTTTGGATATTTTAAATATGTTTTTTATTTATTGCCTGTTTTGACTTAATAGTTCGTGGTTTTCCGTTTCTTGTCTATGGTCTAAGGGACATGTCTTTGTCATTAATTTACTTTTTTATCTGTCTTCTTTGTCTTCGAAGTAAACCAAAACTATCAACAATATTATAATGAGATCGATGTAGCTAGGTAAGGGTCAAACCACGTGACGTACCGCTAGTACAAATAAAACTGAACATTGTATCCTCCTTGTACAGATTAGTGTCGCTCCATCGGATCAGCTTCAACCGGAAGGCCTGGTGCCTCAGATAGTGCTGCGTGTGCGTTGTACTTTTAAATCGGAAATAACCTTCGATTGCCGGCTCCATTAGAAATGAAGCTTCTCTTTTGAACAATGCACTATTGTCGTTTTTCAGCAGTTTCAGTGTGTAGTCGACATTGCTAAGGAAGTAGCCGGGAAACGAGAGCGATTCTAGCGAGATGCCGCCTGGGGTGCCGTCCAGCGCGTCTCGTTCAACAAACCTGGTGCCGTTGCCGAGGGCGATGCCCATCTCGCCGTTGCCCCGCTGGGTCAGATAATAAGTGGGGAAGTTGTACGAGTTAAGGATCACCGCGTTCGGACACATCCCTGAAATGGGAGTTTGTTCGAGCTATCAAATAGAAATCATGAAAATTCTGCAGAAAATTCAAATCATAAAATCAATCCAGGCCAAATACATCAGCAACTTACTCTTAGCCACAGTTGCTTTACTGCAGCAGGCCACTAAAAGTGCAGCCCAAAGCAAATTAATAGTTTGCATTTTCCTCGCACAAGCACTGCCTGAATGCAGCTGTAAACAACTCTGAAAGCTTCCAATCTCAAACTCGAATGGTTCGAAGGATTTTATATTTATGCTCAACTGTCATGGCACGTCAATGACCATAGGGGGTTCGGGCATCGGCGGGCAGCGGAATGTGCATGGCAAACATGGTCTAAACAAGCTATCGGCCCCACACTCTTTACCCCTTTGCCGAACCAGAAGAATGGAACCGATTGCGCCAAATATTTTCCTCACCTAGCGAGCTGTGAAGTGCTAGCCAGCCAACTAACTGCAGTCCCAGTGGAATCGGCGGTGTTGGGCTAAACAACAAAAGGCTTGGCAGCGACAGACGCTCGCCGCTAGGGACAGCGGGGGGGGGTAAGTTGGGGAAGTCAAGGCACTGCATTGACAGCTCAGCGATGGTGACAGATGTTAGGCGAGAGCGACGCAAGTGTCTGCCTAGCAGACGGTGAATGCGCCGAGAATAGTCTGGCTGAAGCAGCAGCTCAAGTAGGACTACGAGTGGGAGACGATTTTCAGAAAGACAGAAAAGAAAGTGATATTTTCAAAAAAATTAATCCTAATGCATACGTTACATGTGCACGAAATAAAAAAGTCTGAAATTATGCTGCGTTTCATATTTTGCCTACCTACTAAAACATCAGCAAGCTTACAGTCGATGAACCAATCAGACTTGTGGCAGTGGGGACACTAGTGGCATAGTCAGGTCTTTACTAACGAGAAATGACACATGAGTAGAGACACAATCTAAGGAAGTTAAAGTCATTTTATTAGAGCTTCATCGTGTGAAAATGCGTACGAGCGTACAGTTACAATTATTTTGTTTGAGGTTTTCTGCGATGCTATTTTAAGTTGCTGTTGTGTGCTTTGGAGTAGGTTTGATGTGCTTTGGAGTAGGTTTGATGTGCTTTGGAGTAGGTGTGGTGTGCTTTGGAGTAGGTTTGATGTGGTTTGAGTAGGTGTGATATGCTTTCGAGTAGCTGTGGTGTGGTTTGGAGTAGGTGTAATGTACTTTGGAGTTTGGAGTTACTGATTCGACTTAGTGTGATGCATTTCGAGTTGTTGTAGATTGATTAGAGCCGCAAATTTTTCGCTAGTTAATGCTGTTGTTTTCCATACTCGTGATTCGTTCGAACTGGATCTTGCGACTCCAGCAGAAAGTCTATTTTCTCCGTGTAAGCCAACAGTTTCGCGAAAAATTGCTTTAACCCGCTTAGACTTGTTCTGCCCAGTTTACGGCAACCAATTGACAAAAAATATTTCAAGAAAATTCCTTTCTTTAGGGTGAGGATTGAGGATTCGAACAGGAATTAGCCGGATCTCCCACTGTTCCAGTGCAAAGTCAACATTCCTATATCATATCGCTTCAAGTGTTCGTTAAATTAATTGATTAGGAACTTCTCGATGACCATGGAAACCGCTCCTCCCGCAGCTTGATCTTGCACGCAGCGCCGCCTACCTACCGAAATCCTGCATCTCTAGCCATTAGGTCTCAGAATAGATCGCATGCAGCAATTACTCAAACGAAAGAGTGACTCCATTCTACTATGCCATTCAACCAACCCCTGCTGGCCCCAACCCCGACAGGACGAGACGCAGATGACGGTCTCTAGTGAGGGAAAGAGAGATACGAAAGAGAAGTTGAAAGAAGAACCGATGAGTGAGATCGCAACAGACGGCAAGCGAGCGAAAAAGTTACACGGCAGATGCGTTGCTGCAACTCTTCACACGGCAGTTGCGGCTAAAGGGAAGTCTGCCCCTGGATCCTCCGAACGGCGACGCGGGGTGGAGGTGGAAGCGACAGGAGCTCAGCAACGAGCAGCTAGACTTTAAAACTGGGCCGATTGGAAGCCAACTGACGAACAGGAAAACTGAATTAGCGACTCAGCGCGGGCTTGCTCTTATCAAAACAAAAGCCCCAGCACTAGGGAAGTTAAACTTGTTTTATTTACATCCAAAGATGCGTCCGTTCCTGTTATTAACGGCTGTTCTGATAGCCTTCACTCAGGCCGCGATGGCCCGTCGTAAGTACTCACGTTCCTTCCTGCGCAAGCTTGGAGCTATTTCTCAACCATTCTCAACCAAACTGACCAAATTTTCCATTCATCATTGCAGGGATGTGCCCAAACGCGGTGATCTTCAACTCGTACAACTTCCCCACGTATTATTTAACGCAGCGGGGCAACGGTGAAATAGGAATCGCTCTGGGCAACGGCACCAGGTTTGTTGAACGAGATGCTCTAGACGGCACCAAGGATGGCATCTCCTTGGAGTCGCTATCCCACCCTGGCTACTTCCTGTGCAATATTGACAACATTATCAAGCTGGCGAAGCACGACCGCACGCCGCTGTTTAACCGAGAAGCCTCGTTCATCCTGGAGGCAGCGCAGGAAGGATTCTTCCGGTTCAAAAGTACAACTCACGGCAGGCACTACCTGAGGCATCAGTCGCTAAGGTTGAAGCTAACAAGCTGGTCCGACACAGAATTGTTCAAGGCCGACTCGTCTTTTGGTTTTGTCTGCACTAGCGGTGAGTTAAAGTCCCGGATTTAATAGATTCAAATCTTTGTTAGTTCACTTTCGACACGAGGTTATTGTGCAAGGTCAATGCTTGGAGTTTTAAAACAAAGCTTACTACTAACATACTGTTTCAAAAAAAACAGATAAATTGTTCAAGCTGGACGTGTGCGACGGCGAGTTCCAGCTGATCTCCAAGAACTACCCGAAGTACTCCGTCAAGGCCGATGTCGGTGTCGTCGCCGCCATCAGCACCAACAATGGCACCAGACTAAAGTTTGTGACACCCGCTCTGAACGGCAATCCCCGGGCTGTGTCCATCGAGTCAGCCGAGAAGCCCGGCCACTTCCTCAACACCGTCGCGGATCATTTCGTCATGATGTCCAAATTGGAGAATACCGAAGACTTCAGAAACGCGTCCACCTTCAAGGTTGTCATCATGAGCAACGGCTACGTGCGTTTGCAATCGCTGAGAAATCCGAGGCACTACATCCGACACAGCGAGTTTAAACTGAAACTGCAGCGCTGGGCCGAGACGAAACTATACGATGAGGACTCATCTTGGAAGATTAATTGCGCCAGTAAGTGAAATTATGAGTGGAAAAGTAAATCAGTGCTTGTTATTCTCGCAAATCGTTTATAATCACCATTTATCCGCAGTAATCCCTTGCAAGACGAGGCACTTTGTGTACAGTCGCGACCACGAGAACGCTCACGGACCGCACTGCGAGTTTGGTAAGTTCGTTACTATGAAAACAGTAAGCGTTGCTTTAAGCACCAAACAGCCAGCCTCCAGTTGAAACCGACCACCTCCTTAGCCCCGGCCAAGTGGTGGCAGATCAGCCCGTTCTGCAGGGACATCCCGGCTAACCGGCCTTCGCCGATCAACATCGAGCTGGGCCTGTGCAAGACCAAGTCGCCCAAGGTGAAGAGAATCCAGCTGGGCAAGGGCTGGCACGACGAGAGAAAGTTCATCGTGAAGAACAACGGACACTCGAGTGAGCCTTGATGTTTTTGTACTTGTAGCAAAATCTCAAGGAATCAACTCTCTCTGCCACTCATTATTTGGAATGAGTCCGTCACCTAGGTCTTCGGAAGTGATTCCAACATCTCTTCCCCAACTTTCTTACAGTCCAGGCCGACGCTGTGAACAGCGCTGACCTCACGGTGACTGGAGGCCACCTCAACGGTACCTACAACTGCTTCCAGTTCCACTTCCATTGGGGCAGCCCCGCCAACATCGAGAAAGGCATCGGCAGCGAGCACAGGCTGTTCGACGCGACTGGCAAGGCGCTACCGACGCCCATGGAGGTGCACATCGTGTGCAAGCGGCAGGAGCTGAACATGTCGAGGGCCATCGACACGACGGATGCCATCACCGTACTGGGCGGCTTCATCCACCAGATGAACGTGAGAGACTTTGGTTTCTGAGTATCTAAGGGCAGAGACAAAGCAGGGTTGGGGTAAAATTCGCTTTTCTTAGAATTGCGTTTTACTATAAGTTATCTTAATTTCAGCCACATAGGATCATATCGGGTGGGCTGGTCTCCTGTTTCTTCGAGATCTCTGATAAAAGAGAATTTTTAAGGCCTTGATAGGCAATAAAAGTTATCCGCTAGATATTTTGCTCCAACCTTAGACCTCCCATTAGGTCTTGGACAGTGGAGTGCAGAAAGGGCAGGATTGGGCTGTAGCTAATTCGCATTATTATTGCATTGTGTCTGCCAATAAGATATCCATAAAACCAAATATTGCAGCCTAGTGATCATGACGGATGGGCTGGTCACGTGATTGCTCAGGTGCTGTCCAACCTTACCGAGCTGGTCACACCCGTTAAGCACGGAGCTCTGCGGTCATCTAAGAGTAAGTTTGTAAAAGCGGATAAGTAGGAGCAAGATGAATCTGAGCGGAAGATTGTCCCAAAATGATTACTGTCAGAACATGTTTAATAAAAAATGTAGATTATTTAGTAAAGGGCTGCATACTGTGTATTTTATAATGCATAGGAATTATGTCCAGAAGATAAGCAGCAACTGAGCATTTTTTATAGTCTACCCCATTTTAGAATTAGTACCTATCTATTGAGCAACTCACTGAGCAGCCAGTCATTAGCCCATAAGCAGTTAATTGTAACCAGCCTACGCCTCTCCCAGACGTCGAAACGGTCGAGCTGCAGCTGCGCGACTTGCTGCCGGAGAGTCTGCACCGTTTCGTCAACTACGACGGAGCCTTCACCACGCCGGGCTGCAACCCGGTGGCCCAGTGGCACATCTTCACCGACGCCATGAAGATCAGGAAGGAGCTGGTGAGGAACTGGCTGGGGGATTCAGTCTTGTAACTGAATTTGGTTTATGGCTTAATGTTCCGCCTCCTCGTCACACTTAAGTCAGTAGGGCAGGCAACTTAGACCCTCCGCCATGCATTTTCAGTTGCTGAAGTTCACGAAGACATTCTTTGACGAGGCCAAGAAGCGTCCGATGGTTGACAACTTCCGTCCGGTGATGAGCCGTCACGGTCGAGAGATTCGGTGCAGCTTCAGCAACAAGGAGGCCTCGCCGGAGGAGATCAAGAAGGTGGTCAGCGAGACCCGCGTCGTGTCTTAAACTTCACCGACGCCATGAAGATCTTCGTGCTGCGACCTGTTGATGTGGGTGTAAAGTACAGGCTGAACAAACTTGATTTTGCGGTTCTTGGTTTATTTGTCCACGTTTCCTCGGTTTATTAAAAGCGCAGTTGTTTTTAACGAAATCATCGATGGCGTTTTTAAACATCTGTGCTGCAAAAATTATTGAAGAAGCAAAAATGAACGTAAATTATATCTTCTTTAAAATTTTGTCCATGTGCCAACGTTGCTGACAATAAAATGGTGCCGGGAGCCTTAGGCAAAATACTCGTTGATTTTCGGAGAATGCCAAACTCAATATGATGTTCTTCGATTTATTTTTATAAATCAAAATATTCCGTCTACTTATGGGTTCGGGCATTTGCACAGTGGCATTTAGGACTGCTAGCTAGCTATAGGTATAGACTCATTCCTTTAAAAGAATGAATAAAACTATAACAGCAAACAAAAAGCTGCCTAGTACTATGTCAGATAAAAGAAGTGCAGCGTCACGGGGCGCGCCTCTGGGTCTGGGCGTGAACGAAGGCTGCGCCGCCGGCAGAATCGTGGGCGTCGGCGTCAGCCAGCACAGGCAAGTCCTCAGCGACGCCGCAGGTCTTCGCTTACGTCAGGTACCAGACCGACGAGGTAGACGAAACTGCTCACAGTGCGGACAGTCCGTCGCCTAGCCGTCAGCGCCGATCGGCAGGCACGCCGGGCACGACGATCGTCAGGTGTGTTGACCACCACGCCGACACTTTCCGCAACGACAACCAGCCTGTACAGCTGCTGTTGGCCGCCTCAACGGTCGAGGACAGCAGGGCGAGATCGTCGGCGTTAGCCAAGCACGCTGAGCCGCCTCTCCGGTTGATGCCGACCCACGCGTCGCCGCAGCAGAAAGCCGTCGTCGTTGGTAGGCAGAGCAAGTATACAGCACCCAGTCAAGCACCCAGGAGAATGTCTCGAGGAAGTCCGACAGGCCGAATTACATAGTTTTACTATGGCTATTTGTTAATTTTAACTCTCTTTCCTATTTTCCTTCTGCTTCTTTCTCAATTCTGTTCGTTCGCCGTATTTATCCGTAGATTTTTTTATTTTAAATACTGTTTTGCTTTTTCTGCCTTTGTTTCAGCACCATTGAATTGGCACCTATTGTTCGTTATGAGCTATTTCTTTTGTCTGAAACCGCTATCCATTTTTTGAGTATGTGGCTGACGCTTGAGGTACGCTAGCACTGCACTGTGTGAGATTAATTCTAATACTGCAAATCAGCGCCGTTATTATTCCCGTAAGACTTAACCACGTCGACCTTAAGCTCAAGAGAAGCAAAAGGACAACTAGAGTAACGTATCTACTTCAGAAGTCCTTGGAGAAGAACCAGGCTATAGATACTTCAGCTACTCTTCAGCTATCCGACTTAAAATTCATGGGTGGTGAACATGTCCACATTACTACATTCTTAGTAGGCTAGTTAAGTAATAGGTTGCGAGCATTATAATTTATATTTTAGAGCACCAGTCCTTCATTCTGAATTGTACCTTTTCGGGCCAATTCGATCGCTCAAGCCTACGTTTGAATAGCTTAATTCTCTATCCAGAGGCTTGCGAAATCTACTAAAGGGTCTAGTAGGTGAAAATATAAAATTTTGTTATACACAGTCACTAATACGATTTTTGTTGACTTCTCGGAAATTCGTTAACAAAAACGTCCTCACAGTCGGGTGTGTATAAAATCAGGGCTCAGCGAAAGGTCAGCGGCATATTAACAAATAGAATATCTGGTCTGTACGCAAATGGCGTTTTAAGTCACTTCTAATGCAAAATTTATTTTAAATTTTGATCGTCACTTGTATCTTATTGGAAATTTATTGATTTCCTATTCACTCGTTTAATTTAACACCGAAAAGTGTCATTCCTAAAAATTATTCTTAAATTAAGTAATTTTTGTCACAAAAGCTAAAATTCGTGGGATCCATTGTTAGAATATTAGGGTTTGATTGTTTTCGCTAAATTTTTTTTAATTCGGTTGCTTACATTGTATTTGCATTCAAGTAAAGGGAAACAATTGGGTAATGCATGCAAAATGCACGACCATAATGATTAAAATAGCATGATAACAGCTCCTTCTTTAATTGCGTTCGACGTCCAGAGGTCAGGCGCATGACCACGATGTGGGAACATATTTTTTTGGTGGGTTCGAGTCCGACAGCGGTCAACATTTTTTCATGCTTTGATGTAAGATTTCAATTTAGATACTTACATGCAGCATTAGTAAGTAAGCTCGTATTTAAGATGCTGTCATTTACTTTTGTGATATAGAACACTGAAATATGTTTAAGCTTGGCTACCTTTGGCTTTGCGATTAAAATAACCCGATATGTTTTGAAATAAATAAAATAGAGCAAGGCACAGACTGCACTGAAAAATAAAGCTTTATTGCCTGTTTTTGCATGTTTTTTTCTTGTGCCTCGGTTTTTTGTTCATACAAAATATTTTTTCAGACTTATTTATCTTTCCATCATAAGAATTAAAGTTTTATATTTTTTTTAAAGAAAAAAGTGACCTTTTAATGCATTTCTTATGGCAAGGTCAGCGGCATTAAAACAAAAGAGCCTCAATTTAGTGCTGCGAATTAATTTCAACCTTTAGCACGTATCACGCTGCTCTTAGTAGTTTGACGCCCATTAAGGTAATTAATCTAGGATAGACGGAAACGTTTGCTTTTTATTGCCGTATAATTGCTGTCCCATTCCTAATTTTTTAAAATATCTTTTTGTGTCTCTGGTTGACTTTCTGAATCAATTTTTAAGCAAAACACTAAGTTGGCTTTCCTTAGCATACGAGTTGCAATGACAGCTGGACTTTTCTTGAAACCAACTGGGGGCTCTTTTGTTTTAATGCCGCTGACCTTGCCATAAGAAATGCATTAAAAGGTCACGTTTTTCTTAAAAAAATTATAAATCTTTAATTCTTATGATGGAAAGATAAATAAGTCTGAAAAATATTTTGTATGAACAAAAAACCATGGCACAAGAAAAAAAACATGCAAAAACAGGCAATAAAGCTTTATTTTTCTGTGCGGTCTGTGCCTTGCTCTATTTTATTTATTTCAAAACATATCGGGTTATTTTAATCGCAAAGCCAAAGGTAGCCAAGCTTAAACATATTTCAGTGTTCTATATCACAAAAGTAAATGACAGCATTCTAAATACTAACTTACTTACTAATGCTACATGTAAGTATCTAAATTGAAATCTTACATCAAAGCATGAAAAAATGTTGACCGTTGTCGGACTCGAACCCACCAAAAGAAAATCTGTTCCCCATGACTTGCTCTTGCGCTTGACCTCTCGAGGTCGGACGTTATCGAAGAAGGGGAGGGTTTCATGCTATTTTAATCATAATGGTCGTGTATTATGCATGTATTACCCAATTGTTTCCTCCACCCGAATGCAAATACAATGTAAGCAACCGAATTAAAACATTTTTCGAACGAAAAAAATCAAAGCCTATTATTCTAACAATGGATCGCATTACTTTTTGCTTTTGTGACAAAAATTACTAAAGTTAATAATAAATTTTTAGGAAAGACACTTTTCGGTGTTAAACTAAACGAGTAAGTAGGAAATCAATAAATTTTCAATAAGATACAATTGACAATCACAATTAAAAAACACTTTGCATTAGAATTGACTTAAAACGCGATTTGCGTACAAGCCAAATATTCTATTTGTTAATATGCCGCTGACCTTTCGCCGAGCCCTGATTTTATACACACCCCTCACAGTCAAAGAAGATTCAGCAGAAGGCATGTAATATAATATTATTTTTTCTACCCCTTGTTTGCAATTAGGCCTAATTGTTAAATAATATTAAATAGCTATCGTAATAATAAACTTTTCTTTCTAATTATTATTACGATTACGGGTATTACGGGGCTTGCTACAAAAATTGCTATTACTTTACAGTATTACCTTTAATTAATGCTTAAAGTTAAGTAAGGCGTATATAATTTTATAGCATGAAATTAAAAACTACTAGATATCTTTATACAGATAAAACAAATGTGGTATACCCATGGTAAACAAGGCCCTTTTTAATTTTTGGATCCCTTGTTCAGTTAATGATACTTTATCCTTAAAAGCTACAAGTAAAAGTTAAATCTAGCTATAGGATATAGGAGGGCTATAAGCACTCTGATACTTAAAGTGCCATTGTCCCATAAATAGTAGTAGAGCATGACTATCTATTACATGCCTACTAACTCCTGAAGCATATTCAGTTATATTAAATATATATGGTATTATCAATTAGAGTCCAACCAAGCTTGGATTTTTGACAAGTCAAGTACTCATCAAGCTTTATTTGGTCGAGTTGAGTTTTTCGAGTTGAGTCAAGTTTTATGTTAAATTAAATATGTATAGTCAACACTCAACATCATATTATTTTTGTATACATAAATACACAATGTAAGTCTAGGCTTCATCAAGATTGGTCAAGTCTAGGCTATAGAGCAATTTGCTCAATCTGAAAATACTTAAAGTCTGTGTGATGTGTCATGATTTTTTGGTTGATTTTTTGTACCTCTGCCATGCATCTGCGGGTTTTCAAAACTTTTTCCAATCAAGGCTCAACAAGTATCAAAGTCTAGCAAGTCAAGCCAAGTTGAGCTGGGTTTATTTTTTTGCTGGGTACAGGATGCAAAATTGCATCATGTTCTTAATTTTAGGATGCGATTTCAAGGTTTGGGATGCAATTTTTTAAAATTCTTATTTAAGACATCTTTTATTGTGAAGAATTTAAAAAATCTGGATGCGAAATTGCATCCTATATCAAATTTCAGGATGCGATTTTCAAAGTCAAGATGCTATAGCATCCCTATAGCACAAAAAATAAACCCAGGAGTTGAGTCAATAAAATCTCAAGCTACTTGGCTCAATCAAGCTCAAGCCAAAAGCTCAGTTGGACTCTATTATCAATCTAATACTACCAACTGGTATTGCACATATTCATCTCTAATATAGTTGGCCATGTCTTTTGTTGTAGTTAGCTAACTAGTATTTATTGCCTTTTTAGACTTTATACTTATTACCAGAAAAAAGTAAGTATAAAGTCTAAAAAGGCAATAATATATCAACCTGCTTAAGGTATTCTATCTCAAGGTAATTAAAATTGAGGTAATTATAACTACTAGACAGTTTTTACATGCATTGTAAGATTTTTGAAATATTAAGGCAATCTGTTATATATATAACAAATTAAATATCTCTTTGTGTTGCTCTAGGGGGCTCAAATTTATATTAAAGCCTTAAAAATTGCATTTTTGCAATTTATATATTTGGCTCATAGAATACAATAAACCAAAATAAATAAATAATATAAAAACCTAACCTTAAAATGATTTAACTCATAGTCAATGATTTTAAATTGCTAAAGCTCTAAAATTTGATGCATTGGCAAATTATATATTCAAAGTATTAGCTTGTTGAGATAATACTTTGAAGCAACTTTGGCACAATTTATAATTTTGCAATCATGGATCAATTGATTGACAATCACATTTAGAATTGTCTAATGATTACAATGAACCATTCATTTCTTTCCTATTATAAAATATTTTGTCATTTTATAAAGATATTTTGTATTGATTTTTTTAAAAAAAATGCTGTATACTTTAACTTAACATGTATTTAAAAGTAACATTTGGCTTTCTGTTTCTATAAAGTTAAAACTTACATTAAAATATGCATGCAACCATGTCCTATAATTAAAATAAAAAAGTTTGGCATGTTTCCATGAAAATTTAATTATTGTAGCAATAAAAATATAAGAAAGCAAAACAATTTCTAAGTCTTAGAGAAGTACTTTGTATTAGGATTTTATAGAAACACTTTTTGGTCTAATGAAATTATATAAAGCTAGGAAAACCTCAGATTTATTTAGGTGTTTTGGGTGTTTTTTAATTTTTGTTTTAGCATTTAAAGTAGATATAACCAAGCCATTTTTTTAATTTCTTTACTCTTATTACTTTTTGGATTTTAGAAATTTCTTCTAAATTCTAAGTTGTCTTTAGAATGCAATAGTCAAGGTAAAGAATATGAAATGGTATATTGTTTATTATTTCAGCATTTGTGAACTAGCTTTTTGCACCTTTGGGATTATTTGCAAGTTCAGAAATCTCTTTTTTAAATTCATAATTCAAGTGGAAGAATTAACAATATTTAATAATAAATTTCTTATAGTAAATACAGTGTGAGGTTCCTGAATAAGATCTAGCCATAAAGTAACCTTTTGCTTGTAAATGTGAGAAATATGTTTTTTACTAAAATTTTTTTTCAGCTAGCGCAGGCATGAATAGCGACGATCTAATATGGCAGATCATCAACAACAGCTTCTGCAGTTTTATGGCCAAGACAAAAACTTCCAAGTTCTGTCGCAACGAGTACAATCTCACTGGATTGTGCAACAGGCACTCCTGTCCGCTGGCCAACTCGCAGTACGCCACGGTTAGAGAGGAGGACGGCGTCATCTATCTCTACATGAAGGTGGCCGAGCGAGCCCACCTGCCCGGCAGAATGTGGGAGCGGGTCAAGCTGCATAGGAACTACGAGCGAGCTGTCAGTCAAATTAAAGAACGACTAATTTATTGGAATAATTGGATTCGGCGGCGAGTTATTGCTAGGTAAGTGGAGGGTGGGGGTAGCATTACCCCACTGAAGGACAGGAGGGTGGGGGTAGCATGACCCCACTGGAGGACAGGAGGGTGGGGGTAGCATGACCCCACTGGAGGACAGGAGGGTGGGGGTAGCATGACCCCACTGGAGGACAGGAGGGTGGGGGTAGCATGACCCCACTGGAGGACAGGAGGGTGGGGGTAGCATGACCCCACTGAAGGACAGGAGGGTGGGGGTAGCATGACCCCACTGGAAGACGGGAGGGTGGGGGTAGCATGACCACACTGGAGGACGGGAGGGTGGGGGTAGCATTACCCCACTGAAGGACAAGAGGGTGAGGATTGCATAATCCCAGCCAAAAGTCCTTTAATAAACAAACAAACTGATGATTCAAATCCCCAAAAATCCTCCAAAAGATTTGACCGGCTGCTGGAAGTTCAAAAGCGCAGCCGCCGCCTCGTGCTCACCTCCGAGACTAAGTTGGTGCCGTTGTCGCGCAAAGTTGAACGTCGGGAGCGCCGACGCGAGGACAAGGCTCTGGTCAGGTCCGGCTTGGAGACCGCCATCGAGCGCGAGATGCTGGAGCGCCTGCGGGCCGCCAATCCCGAGGAATTCGTCAACGTTGACCAGGCCGCCTACGAGAAGGCTCTGGAGGCTGTTGAAGTTGAAGACGAAGTCGAAGAGGACGAGGAGGAGTCCGAGGATGAAGACGAAGAGGAAGCTGAGTCGGAAAGCGAGACCGAATATGTTGAAGATTTCGACGAGTCGGAAGAAGAAATCGAAGACATCCAGGAGGAGGAGGAGGAGGAGGAGCGCCAGAAGGTGGCGCTAACCAGTAGAAAGTCCGCCGCTTCTGCGTCCGTTGCGCCGCCCAGGAAGCGAGCAAAAGTGACGATTGAGTACGACTCTGACTGATTGCCTTGAAGGGTGCCCTGGCAACTGGGATTTCCAATCCGTTTTCCTCTGTCGAAAACAAAAACAAGAATTTAATAAATTGAGTCGAAGTTTTTCTCTCGCAGGGCCAATGTCTGTCGCTGCTGTTTGTTTGCTATATCGGACTAGAGTTGCATTTGGTTGCCGTAAAAAAATTTTTTAACGAAGAAAACTCTATTCGTTTAGTTTTTTAGACTTCATGAGGGTCCTGCTGCATATTAGTTGGATCTTTTAATCCGATTTTCCACGTTCTCAATCTTTCAGGGTCTCGCTGCCTCCTTGATTCTCCAGAGGGGTCTCGCTGCCTCTTTGATTCTCCAGAGGGGTCTCACTGCCTCCTTGATTCTCCAGAGGGGTCTCACTGCCTCCTTGATTCTCCAGAGGGGTCTCACTGCCTCCTTGATTCTCCAGAGGGGTCTCACTGCCTCCTTGATTCTCCAGAGGGGTCTCACTGCCTCCTTGATTCTCCAGAGGGGTCTCACTGCCTCCTTGATTCTCCAGAGGGGTCTCACTGCCTCCTTGATTCTCCAGAGGGGTCTCGCTGCCTCCTTGATTCTCCAGAGGGGTCTCACTGCCTCCTTGATTCTCCAGAGGTGTCTCACTGCCACCTTGATTCTCCAGAGGGGTCTGGCTGCCTCCTTGATTCTCCAGAGGTGTCTCACTGCCACCTTGATTCTCCAGAGGGGTCTCGCTGCCTCCTTGATTCTCCAGAGGGGTCTCGCTGCCTCCTTGATTCTCCAGAGGGGTCTCACTGCCACCTTGATTCTCCAGAGGGGTCTCGCTGCCACCTTGATTCTCCAGAGGGGTCTCGCTGCCTTCTTGATTCTCCAGAGGGGTCTCGCTGCCTCCTTGATTCTCCAGAGGGGTCTCACTGCCTCCTTGATTCTCCAGAGGTGTCTCACTGCCACCTTGATTCTCCAGAGGGGTCTGGCTGCCTCCTTGATTCTCCAGAGGTGTCTCACTGCCACCTTGATTCTCCAGAGGGGTCTCGCTGCCTCCTTGATTCTCCAGAGGGGTCTCGCTGCCTCCTTGATTCTCCATAGGGGTCTCACTGCCTCCTTGATTCTCCAGAGGGGTCTCACTGCCACCTTGATTCTCCAGAGGGGTCTCGCTGCCTTCTTGATTCTCCAGAGGGGTCTCGCTGCCTCCTTGATTCTCCAGAGGCACAGAAAATCTACTCCGATCTTTAACATTTACTTTATCGAAGCAAAAAACAACGAATAAAATATAAGACATACTGTAAATTATACATATATTTCCTTTTAAAAGATGTTCAAAAAGAAACAACATTAAATTTTCAGAGAATGGGTCGGTAATATATGAAACTTCAATGTCGCTACTAATGGCAGTAGCATGTGTTGGGGCGTTCCAACCTAATGACGACATCTAAAGCTACAGGGTCTAACAATTCAAAAAACGTACGATTTTTTTAACAGGGAGAAACAACGATGCATTGAGATGGCTTTTCGTTACAGCAGTTGTTGTCTAGTCAGAGATTTTCGATGCTCTCTAGATTGATGAGTTAGTGGCTAATCTCATCATCCGTTTTTATTGTCGTATTTTTCATCAGCTGAATTAAGTCAGCTCTGTGAATGTAGCCACTCCTTCGTCCTGCTGCGGCTGCTGTTGCTGCTGGTGCTGCAGTGGATTTGAATAGTTGTCAAACGGAGCAGATACAGCCGATGCGTCCTCACTAAAACAAAACAAAACAATATTATTGATTCTGAACGGAAAAGTATCGACTCTAATCTCACACTATAATAATATTTGATTGTACTTGGAATGGGCACTGCGGAACACTATTCTGACTCCTGGAAGATCCTTAGTAAAGGAAAGAATAAATAATTTGTGCTGAACAGGGCATAATCACAGTGAATGGAGACTACAAATGGATCGTTCAAGAGAAGCTTGCGCCCTGCTGTGCCTTGACCCTTGTTTACAATTCAAGTACTTGGATGTACCTTAAGCTAGAAAACTCATTAGCACACGAGCTTATTGAACGAGTGCATTTTAAAGTAAATTTTTTATCTGTTTATCGTACGAAAAATCGTAAATTAACATGTACGAGCTATGTAGCTCGGATCGGTTAAGTCTCAATAGTTTAATACCATTAAGACAAAGTGATCGAAATGTGTACGCTCGTAGTGACACTCTGCTTAGGAGTTCTCTTGCCTGGACTTGCCACTCCCAAAGCGGTAGAACGAACAAAAGCAGCGAGAGATCGAGTGAGAAAGAGAGAAAACCAAAACCCCACCAACCAGCCAATAGCAACGCGCGTGGGGGGAACAGAGCAGCGAGAAAGCCGCCACAGCCAATCACAAAACGGGGCCGGAGAAACGTACAGTAAGCCAGCTTAAGCGTTTATTTTGGCTTCGTTATTTGTTATTGTGAATTGGATCTTTATTAATTCAACGTGTTGAATTCATACGGACAATTCTGAATGTTACTTGACGGCTGTTTTTAATAGGCCTATACACCGAATCCTGTCTTACACCCAGTTTTAAAGTGTATTGATTACGCAATCAATCAGCCCCTAGAGGCAACCGGATGCAACTTTGTGGAGCAGCTCTTACCCGCTCAATTGGTACTCGGCCTTCACGTGGCCACCAGAAAGGTAGTGCGCGTATCCGGCCATGTCGGCGAAGTTCGCCACGGCGGCAGCTGTTTCAATGGCACTGGCGCCGCTGCTAATCATTGCCTTCCTGACTGCAGCCTCTGGGTCTGTCCGGTGCTGCTGCTGCTGCTGCTGCTGCTGCTGAAACTGCAGCTGTTGCTGCTGCTGATGCTGCATCATCAGCTCGTTAGACGAAGTTGGACGCCTCTTTTTTGCGGCCTTCTTTTTGGCGGCCATCTGGGCCGCATAATTGTCCCTGGCGCTCCAGCCCGGGTGCAGCCGCATGTGCAGCTCCTTCTCCTTGCGGGCCAGCTCGTAGTACTTGGCCTGTTCGTCTCTGGATAGCGCGTGCCACTGAAACGTTTTGAAACATGGTTGGATGCGACCAGAGATAACAACTGTCTAAAATAATTGATCGGTAGGTGATTAACTGTTTGGCAATTAGTAAGCTGACAAGAAATTTGAATAAGACAGACAATATGATGTACATTTACAGGTGAGAAGTGATTAGACACAAAGCGGGCAGGTGGTAAAAATTGGGAAGTAATAAATTATACTCATTCGATATAGGTGATTAGAAACAGGGGGAGCTTAGGTGATTAGACACGGAGGAGGCAAATGATTAGACACGGAGGAGACAAATGATTAGACATAGAAGAGACAAATGAATAGACACGGAGGAGACAAATGATTAGACACGGATGAGACAAATGATTAGACGTGAGAGACAAATTATTAGACGGAGATATAATCATGCAGAAAATAAAATCCAACAAATTTAACTGTGGAGCGCCAGAGTCCAGAGAAGCAGTCGGAAGTCGCGGCACTTGCCAACCACTCCCCATCAAGCGCCGCTCACCTTCCGTCCAAGAATCTGATTGATCGCGGCCGATTCCTTCAGGGTGCACTCGGCCACCACTTTGGCCCTCATCTCCTTCATGAACAGCATGAAAGCGTTCAGCGGCTTCTTCACGTGTGGCACCTTCTTGCTGCTGCTGCTGCCGCCGCCGCCGCCGCTGGTGCCGCTGCCAGCGCTGCTGCTTGGCAGTTTGCCGTGTCCGCCGCCAGCCAGACCGCTTCCGCTGCCGACAGTCGAAGCGGAACCAGTCATGGCGGCAGCTTCGTAAGCGTCGCTACAGCCGACTAAATGGTGCTGGGCGTGGAGGCTGGAATGGTACTGATGATGCGGCAGGGATCGCGAGGAGCCCAGCTGCTGCTGGTGCGGATTGGCGTATCCTCCGGCCTGCTGGTGGAAGCCTCCGTATCCGATGGCACCGTTGCAGCCGCCGCTCATCGTGCCGAATCTGCCGCCGCTGCTGCCACCGCCTCCAGCGGCTGAATAAGCGGCAGCCGCAGCCGCTGCAGCCGCCGCCGCCGCAGCTGCTGAATGACCTGTCATGCAGCTGCCGCCTCCGCTGCCTCCAGCCCAACAGCTGCCAAAGTCGGCGGAGTTGCCGTACAAGGCGGCTGCCGCTGCTGCCGTTGGTGGCAGCGGAGGCGGCGGCTGCGTTGGCGGCTGTTGAGGCGAAAGCAGCGGCTGCTCCGCATTAGCTGACGAGCCGTGCTGCAGGCTGCCGTACCCTTGCCGCCCGAAACCTGAGGAGAAAGCGGCATTTTTAAAAAAAGAAATTTCTCCAAGCTTTATAAAGCCGCAATTGGGGGGTTTTCCAGACTGCCCGGAATGGCTTTCTTAGAAAGTATCGAAATAGAAAGACTGGCAATAAAGAAGCATCAATGCCTTTTTGCTTCTCATGGCTTTGTTTGTCTTCTTTTTTTCGTTGCTTCCGCGCGTGCAGCTCTTCCTGTTGATGAAGGGGTGACTGGGCTTAGGGGCGGGGGGGCGATTCGCCTTACCTTGCGAGTCCTGGCAATGCAGCTGATTCTCGTAGCCGGACATCAGCTCCGCTTTGTGCCGCGCTCTGCTTTTTATTCAGTTGCTTTTGCCCTTTTTGCCCCTCTGTTCGGCCCCTATTTCTTTTGTCAAGTTTCCCTTTCTGTATTTCTTTCCCCTTGTGTCTCCCTGTTCTTCTGTCTGTCTTCTAATCCCTCTTCTTTTTGTGAAATTTGATTACCGCCGTTTGATCCAACGTAGAGAGGGGTCGCTTCTTGTGTCCCTCCTTTTATTTTATCTTCCTGTATTTCGTAGTCCTCTGCTGACTTTGGTTACAAAAAGGCCCGGCAGGAGCAGAGCTTGAGAGCCGCAGCAAAATGAGAGAAAAAAATCCTTTTGTCCCCTCTGTCAAACGCTTCAAAAAGATAAAAGTCACACAGAATTGAAAGGCGGCCAGAATACAAAGCCGGAGAGGCTGAGGATGGCCCGGAATTATCTTTAAAAACATCAAAAGGCCGGCCCCGCCGCCGCCCCTCCCCCATGCAGCCAACGGAGCGGCCTCGCCCGCCTCCTCCCTCCGCGCCGCTGCGTTGCCGAATTGTCGGAGCCGTGAGCAATGGGGAGAGGCTCTTATTGGCTGATGAGGCTAAGGATTTTTTCCCCATAGGAACTGTATTGGAAAGCTGAGGTAGTAGCTCATTATTACCACTTATCACAAGAGAATTATTTATTAAGCGACAGAGGGATCTTCGTTTATATCTGGCTACCTTGATTCTGGTGCCACCCTCTCCACCCATCCCTGCAAGCTCTACGCATGCAGTCTAAAAGCAGAATTTCAGCAAAGATTCTTCTGCTTTTGCTGCTGCATTTTCTAAATCCTGTCGAAAGACGGGGGGGAAAATCGATACCGCCCATCTTCTCATCATGGGAAGCGACTGTCGACGCTCGGGAAAAACACCGGAGCCGAATGTTGCTGCTTGCTGTCTGTCGATCACAGAGGCGTAATTAACTAATGCTAGGCATCAAAGGAAGGCCTCTTTGGGATGCCCGGGCCCCTTGATGAGGATGCAAAGGGTGCCCAGCTAGGGCCAAGCGTCTTTGATCTTCCTCTTTCCTTTGTTGTTTTTCCTCCTTTTTGCCATCCTCCCCTTTAGCCAACTCCTTGGCAAAACTCGCTTTCATCTTTTGCCCCTTTGCTCGTCTTGCCTGCACGCTGCTCCTCCCGGGAGGCAGCGGGTGTGGAGAAGCCCCTTGGCTCTGCTTGCGCTAGATAAAATTATCTTTAGGTGGCTTTGCTGAAGAACATTGTTGCAGCGACGCATGACTTCCCTTCATACGTATTCCCACATCCCTATCTTCACAGAGGCTATTTCCTCCCTTCACAACGGCCCATTCACTTCCTTCACAACGGTCAAGTGCCCCCCTTCACAACGGTCCAGTGGAGAAGCCCCTTGTCCAGTGCCTCCCTTCACAACGGTCCAGTGGAGAAGCCCCTTGTCCAGTGCCTCCCTTCACAACGGTCCAGTGGAGAAGCCCCTTGTCCAGTGCCTCCCTTCACAACGGTCCAGTGCCTCCCTTCACAACGGTCCAGTGGAGAAGCCCCTTGTCCAGTGCCTACCTTCACAACGGTCCAGTGCCTCCCTTCACAACGGCCCAGTGCCTTCCTTCACAACGGTCCAGTGCCTTCCTTCACAACAGTCCCGTGCCTCCCTTCACAACGGCCCAGTGCCTTCCTTCACAACGGTCCCGTGCCTTCCTTCACAACGGTCCCGTGCCTCCCTTCACAACGGTCCCGTGCCTCCCTTCACAACGGTCCCGTGCCTTCCTTCACAACGGTCCCGTGCCTCCCTTCACAACGGTCCCGTGCCTCCCTTCACAACGGTCCAGTGGAGAAGCCCCTTGTCCAGTGCCTCCCTTCACAACGGTCCAGTGGAGAAGCCCCTTGTCCAGTGCCTCCCTTCACAACGGTCCAGTGCCTTCCTTCACAACGGCCCAGTGCCTTCCTTCACAACGGTCCTGTGCCTCCCTTCACAACGGTCCCGTGCCTCCCTTCACAACGGTCCAGTGCCTCCCTTCACAACGGCCCAGTGCCTTCCTTTACAACGGTCCCGTGCCTCCCTTCACAACGGTCCAGTGCCTCCCTTCACAATGGCCCATTCCCTCCCTTCACAACGGTCCAGTGCCTCCCTTCACAACGGCCCATTCCCTCCCTTCACAACGGTCCAGTCCCTCCCTTCACAATTTCCGCTCACTCCCTTCACAATGGCCCAGTCCCTCATTCATTTTCAGCAATTATTTCACTAAAATTTAGGCTTGAGCTTTCATTTGTGTCACCCGAGCACTAGCCAAGACAAAAAATAAGCAAACTAAGCTTACTTCATTCTCACTGAAACACCATTTACACTGCCTTGCTTTTAGAAGCAAGAAACTTTTTTCAATCGCTAACTCTTCATCGGCGGCAGCTGCATGTGAGGCCATGCAGACTCAGCTGTGTATTCGCTAGCCTGACTGGGCAATTATCTATTGCAGTGGGAGGGAAAACTCCACTTGGGCCCAAGATTATTGTAAAAAACGAATCACTTCTGCGCCCCAGCAGCAGCTGTCCACATGTTACAGTCGTAATTATTCAAATCAGAAAATTCTTTAATCTATCTAGATTGGCCAGATGCGCAATAATAAGCGATTTATCATCGTTATGGCACCTGGCAACTAAGAACAATTATTACGCGTCTACGCTTGTAGATTAGTTGTTTTCATGCCTTAAGACCGGAAGGTTGAGGGTTCGAGCCCCGGCTTTGGGAGTCAATTTGAGTCAAGGAGGCACTTAATCTGGCCCTCCAGTCTCCAGCTGCGGCTGTCCCGTTGGCCGTATATCTGGTCGAAAGGTCGGATGTCTAAAAGTTTCAAATTTTTTTCCTTTTTTTGTGACTAAATGAAACCCACTAAGATTTGTATCATAGGATGAAGAAGCACATGGAAAAATGTATTCAATGAATAAAGATTTATACCGACCAATACCAACACTGATTTACATATACTGTTGCTCGTATAGAAGCACCGCATGAACCCTAAATGTACCTTTTTGATAGAACTAAAAGAGCATTATATATATGTGCCATACATTTAAAAAGAACAAATGCGTGTAACTATTTAACAACCTTATAGTTTACCACGCTAATCTGCGTTATTAAAAGTGTCGCAGTGGTTTTTCACCTGTCTAAGCTTACTGCTAACTTCCCTATTCTATTTCACTAAATTTTCCTTCTGGTAGCGTCTATAGATACAGTGCCGAGCGGCAAGCACTGTTTCACCAGCCTGGGCGTACCGTGGATCAGAGGGTCACGGCCAGGATCTATCCTAGATTCCTAATCCCTTGGGCACTTGGCCTCAGCACTTAGCTGTATAGGGCACTTAGCCTCAGCACTTAGCTGTATAGGGCACTTAGCCTCAGCACTTAGCTGTATAGGGCACTTAGCCTCAGCACTTAGCTGTAATAGGGCACTTAGCCTCAGCACTTAGCTGTATAGGGCACTTAGCCTCAGCTACTTAGCTGTATAGGGCACTTAGCCTCAGCACTTAGCTGTATAGGGCACTTAGCCTCAGCACTTAGCTGTATAGGGCACTTAGCCTCAGCACTTAGCTGTATAGGGCTCTTAGCCTCAGCACTTAGCTGTATAGGGCACTTAGCCTCAGCACTTAGCTGTATAGGGCACTTAGCCTCAGCACTTAGCTGTATAGGGCACTTAGCCTCAGCACTTAGCTGTATAGGGCACTTGGCCTCAGCACTTAGCTGTATAGGGCACTTAGCCTCAGACTTAGCTGTATAGGGCACTTAGCCTCAGCACTTAGCTGTATAGGGCACTTAGCCTCAGCACTTAGCTGTATAGGGCACTTTGCCTCAGCACTTAGCTGTATAGGGCACTTGGCCTCAGCACTTAGCTGTATAGGGCACTTAGCCTCAGCACTTAGCTGTATAGGGCACTTAGCCTCAGCACTTAGCTGTATAGGGCACTTAGCCTCAGCACTTAGCTGTATAGGGCACTTAGCCTCAGCACTTAGCTGTATAGGGCACTTAGCCTCAGCACTTAGCTGTATAGGGCACTTAGCCTCAGCACTTAGCTGTATAGGGCACTTAGCCTCAGCACTTAGCTGTATAGGGCACTTGGCCTCAGCACTTGGCTGAAATCTCTCTTCCTAAATAACTAACACAATTGAGCACAAGGCTTATAATGGTTACGTACTGATATTATTCGGTAACTCCCGAGCGAGTTCTGTCTTTTTCACAGCAGAATCGGCTTATATTTATACTAAATTTTATTTTTGTTAAAATGCTATCATTTTTAGTATTTACAGTACTGACAGTATTCGCACTTACGATTCATACGGTATAACAAATTTTTATAGTTTTTACAGTACTGATAGTACTGAATATTAAAACAAAAATTTTACTGTATTCGAGTAGGGCCCTGCACAAAAGGATAAAACTTTAAATTACGTAATATCCAATGGTCTTTATTTCTCCTTGTTCACTCCTGTTCAATCCTCCGTCTGTGCGGAACGTGAACCAAGGTGCCTAAGGCTCATTAGTCAACGAAGAGCCTTTTGATCTACCGCATTATAGCTCGTAGATGTACGTGAATCTGCGCTTCCGTTTCTGACCTGAATTCTTATCCAAACGAAAATGCTACAGCTAGGAAGGCCAAATCTCAAATCTTTTCACCACAAAGACGATTTCCTCTCTTCTCTCGCTTTGTGAAGCCTTTGAAGTCCTAAGTAATTGGCGACATCAAAGGCAAAAGACGAGCTTTAGCCGACTAAAGCTCTGCACGTCTAACGCCAATCTTTCAAGTCAACGAATCAGAATAGACTGATAGACTGATGTGTCCAGTCACTCTGACAACAAATGTATGTCCTCGCGACAAGAATATTAATGCCTAAATAAATTAAATAAAAAAATAAGAAGACAAGTAAAGAAATCAAGGACACCTTAAGTATAGAAGGACGGGATACTTCGTTTCTTGGAAATTTCGATGGAGTCCGATTGTCACGAAAAATACACTACGGAGTTGGAAATTTGCAGATTTACGAAAAAAAGTAAATATTGCGCTCGATTAGAAACATGCGAATCTCATCTTTTGACATATTTTTTTAAATTTTTTGCCATTGCGTCTATGCTTTTCGCCTATAGTTTTGCTTGCCGTAGCGTTTCAGATGTGCCTTAGTCACAATGACAAAAATAGTGTTAAACAATACTCGTAACAACTGGATCTCAGTGAAAGCATTAAGACAATGTGCTACAGTAGTATTTTTTTAACGCTGAATAATAGCCAGAAAGACTGGCGATACGCTTCGCGCTTCGGACTTGAGCTCTCATGAAGCCACTTGTCGAACTCTTCTAATAGAGTTCATTTCGGCAGTTGTAAGCTCGGAGATCCACCAAAATTTCAAGAACAGCAGGGCGACGTAGCGTAGCCAAGGGCGCTGAGCCGCCTCAACCCTAGCGGTTGACGTCGACCCACGCGTCATGGCAACAGAAAGCCGTCGTCTTTGGTAGACAGAGCGCCACGTAGCACCCAATCAAGCACCAGAATAAACGGGAACGGCCTTATCTCCCTGGAGCACCCTGCAGGTAGCATGTCTCGAACAAGAGCGACAGGCCGTCCGGTGTCGAAACTGCAGCATTCGTGACGCGTTACATCGCAATGACCGCGGCGATCAGCTGCTCCGGTACGTTGTGCGCCCGGAGCACCTTTGGGAGCGCGGCCCTGACTACTGAGTCGAAAGGTATCTTGAAATCTTGAAATCAAAGATAAAGATAACAATCAAAATTGCTCAACAATCAGAAGCGCTTTGCGTGTCCCCGCCTCCTCGATGGCTCGCCGAAAGAGCCAGGATCTGCGTCACAGTGCCGCGATGGGGCCGAAACCCGTTTTTAGGGATCGAGCACGGGTTGCAACAGCGATAACATTATCCGGTAAAACAGCTTCGCAGCGCAGGACTGAAGACAGATGACAAATACGTAGATGCTCCTCTAGCTTGGTGTTGCCGGGCTTCTTCGGAATAGCGACGCGACGATGTGGGCTGTAGTCCATTCGTTGGGCGCGCCATCACCGGAGAGCACGCGATTCATCACTCTTGCGACCTCATTGGCCACATAGTTGATGCGAAGTGCTTCGATGGGCATCTCGAGCGGACCAAGCGCTTTGCCACCTGGTGACTTACGGGCAAATATCACCACGTTGTCTGGGCTGATTGATGCAACGCTGAGTTGGGATGTTATTATCTATTTTAATAAAGGCATTATTATGCGATCGAGTTGCATGAAATGCACCGATAACTAGTGAATTAAAACATCTAAATTTACAGTGGAGCAAACAGCAACTTTAAAAATACTGGAGGGCTTATTAATAAAGCAAAATGCATCGCACGATTGAATGCCCTGCATGAAACTTGGACCGAAGCGTGCGAAGGATCTACGCAACAAAACTACATGTAGTTGTGTCCTGACCCGGCGTCGGCCCAAGCACCATCTTGTGTCGGGCAGTAAACTCTTGGGTGCCTTCAAGCATCGAGCTATTGCTACTTAAAAGCACAGATTAAACAAACAGAAAAAGCGGCATAAAAAACAATATACGCTGTTTACTCCACAGTCCGAGCAAAGAAATACTCGTGTGTTAATCTATGTAATTAAACTGATGGTAAAGGTCAATTTAAAGAATGGGCTTCAGAATTTCGGCCCTACTGTTTCTGCATACATAAAAAATGTGTCGCAATTTCATCATGTATCATTGTATCTTTACATCATAAGCACGTCACTTATCAGTTTTCTTCGTCGACCTAATGCCGTCGAAGTTTAAGTTCAAAGTAAATCAAAAAGTTGACATTTTAAGCTAAATTTTAGGACAAAAATTGCAAGTGAAAATAATTTTGATTTAAATATTCTGTGAGTTAGTTATCTAATAAAGCAATTTAATAATGCGGTATTTATACACCATTGGGTTTGACTTTTTCAGTCATTACTTTTTTATTATTATTGTGACTGTCCGAAATAATATCTAATTAATTAATGTCATTGTGGGAGAGTAAGAGTGTGCGTAAACCGTTAAACTAAAAAATTGCAATAGATCTTACTCATTGCTTCTATTTTTGCTTGTTGAAATAAGCTATTTTTCCTTTATTTTGACGACCAGAATATACCATGCAAGGAATATAATTTTCATATTTTTCCTTAGTAAACTAACCCTAAGGACCTAAGTTTTTATTTACTGCTTTGAGCAAGGGTAGAGCTACTGAGATTATTTACTTAGTCTTAATAAACTTTATTGTAAAGTTACTACTGCTTTCTTATATATTATGTTTACCAGACGAAAGCATTCAACGAGGCTAAAGATTCTTATTGGGGCTTCCTTTATTGTTGCCTTCTTTTTTGTATACTATGTGAGTACAATGTCAGTACAAAATACTAATATGAGTGAGCTTGAATCACAAGGCCATTCAATTGTTGATCATGAGCATAAGAAGCCTGCAGACTCTACTAAAAGTGTAAGTTTTCTTCCAAGTATAAATTTAATCACATTTTAATAATGTTTGAGTCTATCTAATAAACATTAAATATAATGCATAGGCTAACTATTAGCTTTTAAATTAACTTAGCTAGCTAATAATAATAGTTGAAAAAGTAAGAATGCAAGAATTATCTTATACTTATTTAATAGGGCATTTATAAGTATAGAAAATAATGCCAAAGCATGTTTATAGTTTTCTTCATGGAAAATTTTAATTAATTAATTAAATAAACTTTGGCAATCTTCAGTATTGCACATTTGATTTTCAATTTTTAATTGGTATTAAACTTAATAACAATTTAGATTTCTATAGTATTGTAAGGTCATCTTAGTAATTTTAGCTTTATAGTATCTATATAGCCTAAAGACTATCAATAGCATAAAAATCCAGTTTCCTATTGCTATCAAGGATTCAATTATCCTAGATACCTCTATTAAGTGCATCATCTCTTACGAAATTGTGCTAATAAAATATCATTTTTATATCAATTAATTAGATTACAATGATTTTAGTACCTAAAGATGGCCATGATTATTTAGACCATTCAATTTGAGAATATATCATATATACTAGTAGGGGCTCCAGTCAAAATTGTCATATTTTAAATTGTCACCTAGGGATATGAGAAAAGGCTATCAATTTTCTGAAATTGTCATACTTTTTCTTACAGGTTACTTTGCAGTTTTATCAAATCATTGTAATTGATGCTTGGCCAGTATATTATTTTTTAATAATTTGATTGCAGTGTGACATTGACTAATGCTTGTCCATCAGTATATATCATCTAAAAAGTTGGCTAATATATGTATATACAATAAATGCTGCTCACTCATTGCTGCTAGGTTCCCCTATCCTTCTATGCAACAACTGACTCTGCAACCACTGCCTGCATGACTGCCTATGGCAACAACTGCCTAGGAGACAACTACTCTAGCTAGTAGGCAATTTTGCTTTGTCCCTGTAATGTATAAGCATTTGGTTTAGAGTTTAAGGTTAGGGTTATGTTTAGAGTTAATGTTTTATTAATGGTTAGGGTTGCCTATAAGCTAAAGAGCAATCATATTGCAGGCAATTGTCATGCAGGTGGTTGTTGCTGCAGGCAGTTGTCAAACACAGGCAGTGGTTGCATAGTCAGTTCAGTTGTTGTATAGGCAGTTTTGTGTAGGCAGGCATAAGCTAAAGAGCAATCATATTGCAGGCAGTTAAAAGACCCCCAAATTGTCATAGACCCCACTCTACCATAAATCATGGATGCAACAATGTCTACAAGGTTTTGTTACTTTATCATCCAAGCCTCTTAGACTTTGCAAACTTCCTTATCCAGGTGACAATGTTTGTAAGATGGCAAAGTGTCTTCTAGGAACCTAATTTCTTAGGTTCCTAGAAGCTAACTATTAAATTAATTTAAAAAATTATGAATTCTTGATTGATATTTGCTCGGCATCATCCCAATCAAATAGAATAGAGAATTGGTCAAGTCTAGGCCATTATAGGCTATCCAAAAATGGATAACTAGATAGCCAAATTCACATATCTAGGGCCAACTATCTCTGTCATTTTCTAATAAAAGGTAAACAATCTGTTAAGCTAACTGGGTATGCTTGTGTATAATTAAGAAAAGGCCTTATTTTTCTATAGTAATAAGAAATCTAAATTATGCTGTCATAATAAAAAATGGCATCGATAAGTATAGCTCTGGGTCTAAAATCTCCTTGCAAGCTAATATTGCACAATTGGTAAAATTGGGGAGAATTTGGCATGATGAGTATATTTTTTTCACTTTCTTTAAAAATCATAACATATAAGGAAAAACCATGTTTAAAGTAACTAACAATCAAATTTTTGTTACAATTTTAATTTTGCTATATAAAAAAATTTATGAACAAAAGTGCATAATGAAATAATCATTCAAAGTGTTGCTAAATTGACTGTTAAAGTAACACAATTATACTAAATTAGTAAGTTACAAGCTAAGTAAAGTATGCAATAAATTTTCAACCAACTGAAATTTATTTACACCAATCATAAGCGTCCATGATGTGACAAATAAATGTCAAATCCAACTTAAATGCCAACAGACCAGCCTGACATTCCGCGATCGATCATTCTATTTGAATGGGGCAAAATTTCAAATCCTGTCTGGCGCCATTCACTATTTCCGAGTGCCGCAAGACTATTGGCGCGACCGGTTGCTTAAACTGAAAGCGGCCGGTTTTAACACTGTTGAAACGTGCGTAGCTGTCTGAAATATTGATTTAATTAATTTCCCATTAGTCTATGTTGGCATGGATTCTAAATATAAGTTTTTTTGGTTCGATTTGTTGCAGCTATGCACCGTGGAATCTTCACGAGGATACTAAGGGAAACTTTAACTTCAATGGCATGCTAAATGTCAGGTTAGTTTTTTTTACTGTACCATTTGAGAGTTGCAGACAAAGAGAAAGTTGGTTATTTGTTCAGGAATACACGCTGTATCTACTCTACTTTTTAAGGAAGTTCTTTAAGCTAGCCCAGGAGCTGGGACTCTACGTGATATTTCGGCCCGGGCCCTACATCTGCTCCGAGTGGGAGTTTGGCGGCTTGCCTGGGTCAGTAAATCACTGTGCATCGGTAGAGATTGTCCTCCAATTGCTGTGCAGAAATTTCGCATTTTTATTCCGATTTCAGATGGCTACTATCGGATCCGAATATGCGAGTGCGCAGCATGTACATGGGCTTCATTCAGGCCGCCGAGGACTATCTCAAAGTGGTCATCAATGAGGTTGCCGATTTGCAGTTTAGCCGCGGCGGGCCCATCATTGCGTTCCAGGTTTGCTTTTTGCTCACTCACACTCACTCACTCACTCACACTCACCCACTCACTCACTCACACTCACCCACTCACACACTCACACTCACCCACTCACTCACTCACCCACTCACTCACTCACACTCACCCACTCACTCACTCACCCACTCACTCACTCACACTCATTCACTCACTCACTCACTCACCCACTCACTCACACTCACTCACCCACTCACTCACACTCACTCACTCACACTCACCCACTCGCTCACTCACCCACTCACTCACTCACACTCACCCACTCACTCACTCACTCACTCACACTCACCCACTCACTCACTCACTCACCCACTCACTCACACTCACCCACTCACTCACACTCACCCACTCACTCACCCACTCACTCACACTCACCCACTCACTCACACTCACTCACTCACTCACCCACTCACTCACACTCACCCACTCACTCACTCACTCACCCACTCACTCACACTCACCCACTCACTCACCCACTCACTCACCCACTCACTCACTCACTCACCCACTCACCCACTCACTCACACTCACCCACTCACTCACCCACTCACTCACCCACTCACTCACCCACTCACTCACCCACTCACTCACCCACTCACTCACCCACTCACTCACCCACTCACTCACCCACTCACTCACCCACTCACTCACTGTTCTCAACCCCCGCTGGTAGGTGGAGAACGAATACGGCAGCTACGGCGACAACGAGCGGTACCTGAGCCGGCTGGCCGACTCCATGCGACGCAGCGGCGTGGTAGAAGCTCTGTTCACCAGCGACGGCGACGAAGGCATCCGGCACGCCAAGCCGCTGGCTGGCACCTTCGCCGGGCTCAACTACAACAGCAAGGCGCACGCCAAACGCCTGTTAAGCATTGTGCGCAGCTGGGACTCCAGTCTGCCGGTGTTTGCTAGCGAACTCTGGACCGGCTGGTTCCTGCCCTGGGGCGCCAAGGATAAGAGCCAGGTTGGCTGCTGACTGCTTTTGGCTTTTATAGTCTCTGTCTGTCTGTTGGTCCATCATATTTAGCGAGATTAACTGAAAAGTGAGTGAGCTACTGTGTGGGTGAGTGAGTGAGAGTGAGTGAGTGTGTGAGTGAGTGAGAGTGAGTGTGTGAGTGTGAGTGAGTGAATAAATGAATGAGTGAGTGTGTGAGTGTGAGTGAGTGAGCGAGTGAGTGTGTGAGTGAGTGGGTGAGAGGGTGGGTGAGTGGGTGAGTGAGTGAGTGAGTGAATGAATGAGTGAGTGTGTGAGTGTGGGCGAGTGAGTGTGTGAGTGAGTGAGTGAGTGAGTGAGTGAGCGAGTGAGTGAGTGAATAAATGAATGAGTGAGTGTGTGAGTGTAGGTGAGTGAGTGGGTGAGCGAGCGAGCGAGTGGATGAGTGAGCGAGTGAGTGAGTGTGTGAGTGAGTGGGTGAGAGGGTGGGTGAGTGGGTAAGTGAGTGAGTGAGTGAGTGAGTGAGTGAGTGAGTGAGTGAGTGAGTGAGTGAGTGAGTGAGTGAGTGACTCAGTAAGAAAATAAATGACTTGTGACTGGGTAAGTTAGTGAGTGATTGAGTCAATGAGTGAATAAGTGCGAGTCAGTGGGTGAACTAAATAGTTAAGGCTCGCTCACAATGCCATCAAATGAATGTTGAGAGAACCATTCGTGTGATTTGGTTGCAGTGTACGAGTAAACGAGCCTTTAGGGGTTTAATATGTGATTTATTGAGTGATTGAGTGAGGCAGTGAGCAAATAAGTGAGTGACTAAATGATTGTTACGATATTACCTAGATCAATTGTAAATCGTGCATTTTGAACAATATTGCACCAAGCAACTGATCAGAAAAATGAATAATCGTCTCTAATTTCCCCGACAGGTAATCAGCCTACCAGACCTTCTAGAATCGGTCGGCAGCCTCCTGGACCAGGGCGCCAGCCTCAATCTGTACATGTTCCACGGCGGCACCAATTTCGGCTTCATGAACGGCTACAACGGCCTGTCCGGTGCCCCCCTCATCACCAGCTACGACTATGACGCGCCGCTGAACGAGAACGGCCAGCCAACTGAAAAATATCACCGAATTCGCGAGCTGATGTTGGCCAGATTGTCCAAGACTGCCGTTAAGAGCTTGCCGGATATCCCTGCTTCCATTCCTACTAAGGATTACGGTGAGTGAGAGATCCCACTTTTATTCCGTGGCTTAGCGCGCTGCTTTCTCCCCCTGTCCTTCAGGGCGCTAGCTGCTTTCTCCCCCTGTCCTTCAGGGCGCTGGCTGCTTTCTTCCCCTGTCCTTCGGGGCGCTAGCTGCTTTCTCCCCCTGTCCTTCAGGGCGCTAGCTGCTTTCTCCCCCTGTCCTTCAGGGCGCTGGCTGCTTTCTTCCCCTGTCCTTCAGGGCATGGCTGCTTTCTCCCCCTGTCCTTCAGGGCGCTGGCTGCTTTCTCCCCCTATCCTTCAGGGCGCTAGCTGCTTTCTCCCCTGTCCTTCAGGGCGCTGGCTGCTTTCTCCCCCTGTCCTTCAGGGCGCTAGCTGCTTTCTCCCCCTGTCCTTCAGGGCGCTAGCTGCTTTCTCCCCCTGTCCTTCAGGGCGCTAGCTGCTTTCTCCCCCTGTCCTTCAGGGCGCTGGCTGCTTTCTTCCCCTGTCCTTCAGGGCATGGCTGCTTTCTCCCCCTGTCCTTCAGGGCGCTGGCTGCTTTCTCCCCCTATCCTTCAGGGCGCTAGCTGCTTTCTCCCCTGTCCTTCAGGGCGCTGGCTGCTTTCTCCCCCTGTCCTTCAGGGCGCTAGCTGCTTTCTCCCCCTGTCCTTCAGGGCGCTAGCTGCCTTCTCCCCCTGTCCTTCAGGGCGCTAGCTGCTTTCTCCCCCTGTCCTTCAGGTCACTGGCTGCTTTCTCCCCCTGTCCCTCAGGGCGCTGGCTGCTTTCTCCCTTCTGTCCTTCAGGTCACTGGCTGCTTTCTCCCCCTGTCCCTCAGGGCGCTGGCTGCTTTCTCCCCTGTCCTTTAGGGCGCTAGCTGCTTTCTTCCCTGTCCCTCAGGGCGGTAGCGTCGTCACTATTAGTTAAATTAGTTTTAAAATGATTTATTTAAGCATTAAAATTGTTTGTATTCCAGGCAGTCAGCCAGTGAAATGGACAATGAGCTGGGACAAGCTGATAGAAATGGTCGATGTAAGTATATTGGGTTTTGCTTTTACTGATATGAAGCTTTTGTTTTAATTCGTTATTTTCAAAGCATTATTTTGATAATCCCCTGCTATACAGAAGACCACCATGTCCGAAACTCTAAAATTCATGGAAGAGGTTCACCAGAACTACGGTTTTATTTTGTACCGGTCTGCCTTCCAATCGGCTGCTAATCTGACTATTATTGGCCATGTTGCTGACAGGGCTCAGGTAATAATTACTCTTAGGGTTTAATGATTTGATTAATGGGATTTTAAAGAGCCCTAATTGGGATAATTGAGCTTTGTAGGGGAATTTTGATGAGTCCTTATTGGGATAATTGAGCTTTGTAGGGGAATTTTGATGAGTCCTTATTGGGATAATTGAGCTTTGTAGGGGAATTTTGATGAGTCCTTATTGGGATAATTGAGCTTTGTAGGGGAATTTTGAAGAGTCCTTATTGGGATAATTGAGCTTTGTAGGGGAATTTTGATGAGTCCTTATTGGGATAATTGAGCTTTGTAGGGGAATTTTGATGAGTCCTTATTGGGATAATTGAGCTTTGTAGGGGAATTTTGATGAGTCCTTATTGGGATAATTGAGCTTTGTAGGGGAATTTTGAAGAGTCCTTATTGGGATAATTGAGCTTTGTAGGGGAATTTTGATGAGTCCTTATTGGGATAATTGAGCTTTGTAGGGGAATTTTGATGAGTCCTTATTGGGATAATTGAGCTTTGTAGGGGAATTTTGATGAGTCCTTATTGGGATAATTGAGCTTTGTAGGGGAATTTTGATGAGTCCTTATTGGGATAATTGAGCTTTGTAGGGGAATTTTGATGAGTCCTTATTGGGATAATTGAGCTTTGTAGGGGAATTTTGATGAGTCCTTATTGGGATAATTGAGCATTGTAGTGGAATTTTTTAAGAGCCCTAATTGGGATAATTGAGCATTGTAGTGGAATTTTTTAAGAGCCCTAATTGGGATAATTGAGCTTTGTAGGGGAATTTTTTAAGAGCCCTAATTGGGATAATTGAGCATTGTAGGGGAATTTTTTAAGAGCCCTAATTGAGATAATTGAGCTTTGTAGGGGAATTTTTTAAGAGCCCTAATTGGGATAATTGAGCTTTGTAGGGGAATTTTTTAAGAGCCCTAATTGAGATAATTGAGCATTGTAGTGGAATTTTTTAAGAGCCCTAATTGGGATAATTGAGCTTTGTAGGGGAATTTTTTAAGAGCCCTAATTGAGATAATTGAGCTTTGTAGGGGAATTTTGAAGAGTCCTTATTGGGATAATTGAGCTTTGTAGTGGAATTTTTTAAGAGCCCTAATTGGGATAATTGAGCTTTGTAGGGGAATTTTTTAAGAGCCCTAATTGGGATAATTGAGCTTTGTAGGGGAATTTTGAAGAGTCCTTATTGGGATAATTGAGCTTTGTAGTGGAATTTTTTAAGAGCCCTAATTGGGATAATTGGGCATTTTGGGGAAATTCGAAAATTCATAATTGGGGATAATTGAGCAATGTGGGGGAAATTTTGTAGAGCCCTAATTGAGATTATTGAGCATATTAGGGGAATACTACATATCTAAATATTATAGATATCTTAAGTGGGTTACTTTACGATACCTGATTGCCAACGCGCTAATCTCCCCCCCCCCGACCCTAATCCGCAGGTTCTGGTGAACGGCGCGCCAATCGACGCCTCGGACCCGATGTCGGGCGTGGTTTACCACCCGCTGCCGCATGTCGCGCCTCCAGTGACGCAGCTCAGCCTGGCCAAGTCGCTGCCTCGGCCGATTCGCCACCATCAGCAGCAGCAGCAGCAGCAGCCGCAGAATTTGAACTCGGGCTCTGATGGCGCCTCGCCAGCTGCTTCAAACGTTCTGGACCTGCTAGTTGAGAATCTCGGCCGGGTTAACTACGCCACTTTTCAATCTGGCTCGTTTAATCGACAACGCAAAGGCGTCTCGGCCGCCATTGTCTCCAGCTCATCTGGCGGCGGCGTCCAGTCGCCCGGCCAGCTGGCTCTAGACGGCCGGCCAGTGCGCAGTTATAAAATCGTGTCGCTAGATTTTCGCAAACCTTTCCTAGCCAAATTGTTGGCTAGCAACGACGCCTGGTCGGCATTGTCGGCCGCTGCTCCTATTACTGTTAGTAGTAGTGCGTCTAGTGTCAATGCCAGCGTAGCTTCCGCTGCTGCACCAGCTGCCCCCGGTCCCAGCCTGCACCGCGTCCTGCTCGATATTGGCGCCGACGAGTCGCCTCGGGACACATTCGTTGACATGTCCGACTGGGTCAAGGGCGTCGTGTTCGTCAACGGGGAAAACATCGGCCGGTATTGGAATGTCGGGCCACAGAAGACGCTGTACTTGCCGGCTCCGTTCTTGCGCTCCGGACAGAATGAGGTTGGTCTTCTTGGTTTGCCTTTATTTTGTGACTGTCTGTCTACTGACTGTCATTTTGGTGTTGGTTGGCCTCTATGTGTTTCTCTGCACTTTTTCCGACTTTTTGTGTTTTATTAGTCCGTTTTAGTTTTCCTCTGCTCTTCTTTCTCCCATATATCCTTATTTGCATTTTTCTTCACCATTGCCATTATTGTTTTTCTCCCCTACTATACTTCCTTCTCTTCTCCTTAGTTTCCCGGCCCCTCTTCTCTCCTCTTTTAAGTCTCCCCGTCTTCTCTCCTCTTTCAGTTCTCCCCCTCTTCTCTCCTCTTTCCAGTCTCCCCCTCTTCTCTCCTCTTTCAGTTCTCCCCCTCTTCTCTCCTCTTTAAATTCTTCTCTTCTCTCCTCTTTCAATTCTCCCCCTCTTTTTTCCTCCTCTTTCAGTTCTCCCCCTCTTCTCTCCTCTTTAAATTCTTCTCTTCTCTCCTCTTTCAATTCTCCCCCTCTTTTTTCCTCCTCTTTCAATTCTCCCCCTCTTCTCTTCTCTTTCAATTCTCCCCTCTTCGCTCTTCCTCTTTCAATTCTCCCCCTCTTCTCTTCTCCTCTTTCATTTCTCCCCTCTTCGCTCTTCCTCTTTCAATTCTCCCCCTCTTCTCTCCTCTTTCAATTCCCCCCTCTTCTCTCCTCTTTCAATTCTCCCCCTCTTCTCTCCTCTTTCAAGTCTCCCCTTTTCTCTCCTCCTCTTTCAAGTCTCCCCCTCTTCTCTCCTCTTTCAAGTCTCCCTTTTTCTCTCCTCCTCTTTCAAGTCTCCCCCTCTTCTCTCCTCTCTCAAGTCTCCCCTTTTCTCTCCTCCTCTTTCAAGTCTCCCCCTCTTCTCTCTTCTCAATATCTTAAGTCTTCGCCTTTTTTCTACTTAATCTTTTCTTGAGTTAGTTTTTGATGTTTTCTTCCCCTACTTATTTTCTAGCTCGTAATTCTTTCATACTTTGTTATTGAAAATTAAAATAAATATAAGAAAAATAAGAAAGCGCCAATATTTCCTTAACTTCAGGTCATGATATTTGAACTGCACCGACCAGCGACGAGTGTGCGCTTTGTTAAGGCCGCCAAGTACAGCTTCCTGGGACTGCAGCCCTGATATTATTGATTTGTTGCTGGCTGTTAACCCTGCAGTGTAATATGCGGAGCTAATTACCTTGTTTTGATTTTCAATGTTTTTTGTCTAATAAATTGTTCATGATTATTTGCGAATGATCAGATTGTACTCATCAGTTTGTCACTGATCAGATAGAGGTCATTGGTTTGCCAATGATCAGATAGAGGTCATTGGTTTGCCAATGATCAGATAGAGGTCATTGGTTTGCGAATGATCAGATAGAAGTCATCAGTTTGTCAATGATCAGATAGGTGTCATTGGTTTGCGAATGATCAGATAGGTGTCATCAGTTTGCCAATGATCAGATAGAGGTCATTGGTTTGCGAATGATCAGTTTGAGGTCATCAGTTTATCACTGATCAGATAGAGGTCATTGGTTTGCGAATGATCAGTTTGAGGTCATCAGTTTGCCAATAATCACATAGAGGTCATTGGTTTGCGAATGATCAGTTTAAGGTCATCAGTTTGTCAATGATCAGATAGAGGTCATTGGTTTGCGAATGATCAGTTTGAGGTCATCAGTTTGCCAATGATCAGATAGAGGTCATTGGTCATTGGTTTGCGAATGATCAGTTTGAGGTCATCAGTTTGCCAATGATCAGATAGAGGTCATCAGTTTGCCAATGATCAGATAGAGGTCATCAGTTTGCCAATGATCAGTTTGAGGTCATCAGTTTGCCAATGATCAGATAGGGGTCATCAGTTTGCCAATGATCAGTTTGAGGTCATCAGTTTGAGGTCATCAGTTTGCCAATGATCAGATAGGGGTCATCAGTTTGCCAATGATCAGATAGAGGTCATTGGTTTGCGAATGATCAGATACAGGTCATCAGTTTGCCAATGATCAGATAGAGGTCATTGGTTTGCGAATGATCAGATAGAAGTCATCAGTTTGCCAATGATCAGATAGGTGTCATCAGTTTGCCAATGATCAGATAGGTGTCATCAGTTTGCAAATGATCAGTTTGCGGTCATCAGTTTGCCAATGATCAGATAGAGGTCATCAGTTTGCCAATGATCAGTTTGAGGTCATCAGTTTGCCAATGATCAGTTTGAGGTCATCAGTTTGCCAATGATCAGATAGAGGTCATCAGTTTGCCAATGATCAGTTTGAGGTCATCAGTTTGCCAATGATCAGTTTGAGGTCATCAGTTTGCCAATGATCAGATAGAGGTCATCAGTTTGCCAATGATCAGTTTGAGGTCATCAGTTTGCCAATAATCAGATAGGGGTCATCAGTTTGCCAATGATCAGATAGGGGTCATCAGTTTGCCAATGATCAGTTTGCGGTCATCAGTTTGCCAATGATCAGATAGAGGTCATCAGTTTGCCAATGATCAGATAGAGGTCATTGGCTTGCCAATGATCAGATAGAGGTCATCAGTTTGCCAATAATCAGATAGGGGTCATCAGTTTGCCAGTGATCAGTTTGAGGTCATCGGTTTGCCAATGATCAGATAGAGGTCATCAGTTTGCCAATGATCAGTTTGAGGTCATCAGTTTGCCAATGATCAGATAGGGGTCATCAGTTTGCCAATGATCAGATAGAGGTCATCAGTTTGCCAATGATCAGATAGGGGTTGCCAATGATCAGATAGAGGTCATCAGTTTGCCAATGATCAGATAGGGGTCATCAGTTTGCCAATGATCAGATAGAGGTCATCAGTTTGCCAATGATCAGATAGGGGTTGCCAATGATCAGATAGAGGTCATCAGTTTGCCAATGATCAGATAGGGGTCATCAGTTTGCCAATGATCAGATAGGGGTCAACAGTTTGCCAATGATCAGATAGGGGTCATCAGTTTGCCAATGATCAGATAGGGGTCATCTATCTCATCATCAATTCAAAACATGCAAATATGATGCAATTTTTTAAAACTCCAACAGTTGCTGTTACAATGCTTTCTGCTACGTTATTTCGATAGGCAAAATCGTAAAATAAGCAACAACATTTTGCCCTAGATTTTGCCGGTGCTGAAGTATATACGAGAATTATATTTTGTGAAAACCGGTTAGCCTGAATTCTAAGCATTACAAGGTCGCGTTATTCTGTGAAACTTTTCCTAATTTTATGTTCTTTTGAAGAAATTTCATGTGTACTTTGTTTATTTTGTTTTTTTGAATTCTTGATTCCTTTAATTCGTGTCCCATATTGATTCAACGGGACAGGTATTTGTTTATTTTAGTTCTTTTAGTCACTGTCAATTGTTTTGGTGCTGAAACGAGTTGTTGTGCAAGAAATTAATTTAACTAAAATATCGCTACATTAGATTAAAACTTGAAGAACTCGCTAGTTCAACTGTTTGCTCCAAACTCTTCCAATTTTTTTTTGCTTGGCACAAAACTTCAATTGGAAATAAAAGTGCATTAAGATTGATGGACTGCCGTTGTCTTGTTTGCCTGATTTTAACATTCAATCTTTTGTTTTTTTCGTCTACACTAAGTGACACTTCTTAGCTAGCCTACTGTAAGTAGACAGATAAGCAAATCACATCATTTTTTACCATATAAAATCATTTCCCTCAGCCGCCGCCTGTAGCAGCCGCTCGCCGGCCTCCGCCGCCTTCGGCCGTTCCTACGCCGCCCCCGGCGCCGCTCGGTCGCCTATTAGACGGCTTCGAGGCCGCGCACAAAGCCGAAGTTCGCGACTACACCGTCGGGCACCTCAACGAGTCGCGATTGTACAAACCGCCTGAGCCGCCGCGCAGGAATCGCCTGCTAGAACGGGCTGGCGGCGGCGGCGAATCCGAAGAATCGGTGCCAGTTCGCCGAGTTCGAATTCCTGCGCCAAAGCAGAAAAATCTGAAAAAGCAAAAGCAGAAGCCGCAACAAATGCCGGAGTTGCATCGCGAAGCTCTGGTTGAAGAGATTCTGCCGCCGTCGGCTCCGCCGCAGCGATTTTTAGTCCCGGCTGAGACGGGCAGCGACGGCAGTCATGCGGCAAATTATAGGCGAGCCAAGCTGATCAGCAAGCGGCTGGTCAGGGAGCAGGACACCACTGAGCAGGACTTGATGAGCGGCTACGGGGCGGTGCGGGAGCTGGAGCTGCGCCTGCAGGAGGTAGCGCTTTTTTAAAGTTCCCTATGAGCTGATTACCAAAGTCATACCTTACATAGAAGTCATACGTTTGTCTATGAGCAGTAGTCATACAGTTATTTATGAGCAGAAGTCAAAAAGTTTTTTATGAGCAAAAGTCTTGCAGTTTTCTATGAAAAGTCATAAAGTTGTCTATCAGTATGAGCAGAAGTCATTAAGTTGTCTATGAGCAAAAGTCATGAAGTTTTCTATGAGAAGAAGTCATAAAGCTGTCTATGAGAAGATTTAATGTAGTTATCTTCTAGTAGAAGTCATACAGTTATTTATGAGCAGAAGTCATAAAGTTGTCTATGAGCAAAAGTCATGAAGTTTTCTATGAGAAGAAGTCATAAAGCTTGAGAAGATTTAATGTAGTTGTCTTCTAGTAGAAGTCATCCAGTTATCTATGAGCATAGGTCATTAAGTTTCAATAAACAAGATGCAGACAATTTTTAGATGAAAATTAAAAAATCTTGTCTCTACAAATTTTTGGGGCTGAAGATTAAAATGACAACCTAAATCGGTTTTAAAATTTAACAAAGAAATTGCGAGTTGCAAAATTTTTTCTATATTTATTTTTCCAAGAACAGATCTGCGCGATCGGGCTTTCTGAATGGTAAAATCGCAATGATTTCTCTTCACCTACAATTTTCGACTTTTACAATGATCACAAAATATAATTTATCACGTTTTTATTGAGGGATTTCTGAGTTTTAATTAAACCGAGTTAGTTTTCTCTTTATTAAATTTTGGCAGAATTTGCGCGCGCATTTCGGCAACTCCAGCGGGCCCAGCTTTCACCGGCTGCAGCTTTACTCGGCTGCTCTGGACGAAATTATTCGGCAGTCAAACACGTTCGGCTCTCTGCTGCATCAGATCAAGGTTGGGACTATTTGGGGTTGAAGCAAATAACAAATCTGGGAACAAATGGGGAGAATTTGAGGCTGTCACACAGACTGACAAGTTGGGGTATCAACTATGGACAGTTTGATTAAGAATAGCTGGTGAAACAATTTTCAGAGGTTTACAGTTTAAGGGTGTCACAAGTAGACAGTTTGAGGGTGTCACAGGTGGACAGTTTGAGGGTGTCACAGGTGGACAGTTTGAGGGTGTCACAGGTGGACAGTTTGAGGGTGTCACAGGTGTACAGTTTGAGGGTGTCACAGGTGGACAGTTTGAGGGTGTGACAGGTGGACAGTTTGAGGGTGTCACAGGAGGACAGTTTGAGATTGTCACAGGAGGACAGTTTGAGGGTGTCACAGGAGGACAGTTTGAGATTGTCACAGGAGGACAGTTTGAGGGTGTCACAGGAGGACAGTTTGAGGGTGTCACAGGTGGACAGTTTGAGGGTGTCACAGGTGGACAGTTTGAGGGTGCCACAGGTGTACAGTTTGAGGGTGTCACAGGTGTACAGTTTGAGGGTGTGACAGGTGGACAGTTTGAGGGTGTGACAGGTGGACAGTTTGAGGGTGTCACAGGTGGACAGTCTGAGGGTGTCACAGGTGGACAGTTTGAAGGAGTGTCACAGGAGGACAGTTTGAGGGTGTCACAGGTGGACAGTTTGAGGGTGTCACAGGAGGACAGTTTGAGGGTGTCACAGGTGGACAGTTTGAGGGTGTCACAGGTGGACAGTTTAAGGGTGTCACAGGTGGACAGTTTGAGGGTGTCACAGGTGGACAGTTTGAGGGTGTCACAGGAGGACAGTTTGAGGGTGTCACAGGAGGACAGTTTGAGGGTGTGACAGGTGGACAGTTTGAGGGTGTGACAGGAGGACAGTTTGAGGGTGTCACAGGCGGACAGTTTGAGGGTGTCACAAGTGGACAGTTTGAGGGTGTCACAGCTGGACAGTTTGAGGGTGTGACAGGTGGACAGTTTGAGGGTGTCACAGGTGGACAGTCTGAGGGTGTCACAGGTGGACAGTTTAAGGGTGTCACAGGAGGACAGTTTGAGGGTGTCACAGGTGGACAGTTTGAGGGTGTCACAGGAGGACAGTTTGAGGGTGTCACAGGTGGACAGTTTGAGGGTGTCACAGGTGGACAGTTTAAGGGTGTCACAGGTGGACAGTTTGAGGGTGTCACAGGTGGACAGTTTGAGGGTGTCACAGGAGGACAGTTTGAGGGTGTCACAGGAGGACAGTTTGAGGGTGTGACAGGTGGACAGTTTGAGGGTGTGACAGGAGGACAGTTTGAGGGTGTCACAGGCGGACAGTTTGAGGGTGTCACAAGTGGACAGTTTGAGGGTGTCACAGGTGGACAGTTTGAGGGTGTGACAGGTGGATAGTTTGAGGGTGTCACAGGTGGACAGTTTGAGGGTGTCACAGGTGAACAGTTTGAGGGTGTCACAGGTGGACAGTTTGAGGGTGTCAGAAGAGGACAGCTCTAATGTGTTGGGCAAAAAAGGGTGTCCGGAGAGTCAGGAAGGGATGTCCGTAGCCGCTGTGGGCTGTCATTCAAGCCTTAGCCCCAAGACTCAGCCAATCCGGCCATCCTGCAGTCCGCCTACGACGACCACCTGGCCTGGCTGCTAGACGGCACCTCGCCGGCCCAGCATCGGCATCTGCGCGCCCAGCTGGCGCAGCTGCGCGACCCGGCAGCCGAGTCCGAGCTCGAACAGCTGCGCGCCCGCCTTGCCGAGCTGGAGTCGGCCGCCGAGCTGGCTCTGGCCGGCCTGGCCGACAGCCGCCGTCGTCTGGCCGACGCCGAGGCGGCCGACCTCGTCGAAGCTGAACAAGATCGTCTCGCCGAAGAGCAGCTTGAACAGGCCGACGCCGCCGCCGCCGCCGCCGCTGCTGCTGAACATCGTCGCCAGCAGAATGAAGAAACGACGGCCGATCGATGCGAACGCCTGCTCCGCGACGTCTGGTCCGGCCTGGACTCGCTGACGGAGCTGCGGCGCGACCTTCGTGCCAACCGGTCGCCGCTGGTCTGCGCTACCCATCTGGACCGCTGCTGCCGTCAGGCGCACGCCGAAATGCAGGCCGTCGAGGAGGAGCTGGCCGGCCTGGTTGCCGCCAACAATGCTGAGATTGAACGGCTCGTGTCCGGGATGTCTGACGCTGACCATCAGGCTGAGCAGCAGGAGGAGAATGCTGATAGCGAACGGTCGCGTGCGCTGCGTCTGCTCAGCTACGAATGCGCCGCGGCTGCGCTTGCCAACGAGGATCTCGACTTGCCGGACGACCTGACGGGCGAGGGCGATTCGCGAAAATGGGATTGGTACATCAGCTAGACTGCCTAACACTGCCCCGTTGCTCAGGGCGGCGTAGGTGACTTCTTTGTGCACATTTCTTTGTGTGTACAGTGTACACTGGCTGTCAGTCTATAGATGCAGCTGTGTGTACACTGTCTGTCAGTCTCTAGATGTAACTGTGTGTACACTGTCTGTCAGTCTCTAGATGTAACTGTGTGTACACTGTCTGTCAGTCTCTAGATGTAACTGTGTGTACACTGTCTGTCAGTCTATAGATGTAGCTGTGTGTACACTGTTTGTCAGTCTCTAGATGTAGCTGTGTGTACACTGTCTGTCAGTCTCTAGATGTAACTGTGTGTACACTGTCTGTCAGTCTCTAGATGTAACTGTGTGTACACTGTCTGTCAGTCTCTAGGTGTAACTGTGTGTACACTGTCTGTCAGTCTATAGATGTAACTGTGTGTACACTGTCTGTCAGTCTATAGATGTAACTGTGTGTACACTGTCTGTCAGTCTCTAGATGTAACTGTGTGTACACTGTCAGTCTCTAGATGTAACTGTGTGTACACTGTCAGTCTCTAGATGTAACTGTGTGTACACTGTCAGTCTCTAGATGTGCACACTTTCTCTCAGTCTCTAGATGTAGCCGTTTGTACACTGTCAGTCTCTAGATGTAGCTGTGTGTAGACCGGCTACCAGTCTTTAGATCTTTGTACAATGCTTAATGTTGTCTTTTTTATTGACTCTTTCGTCCATTTTTTAGTTATTGTCCGTCCAAATAGTTGCCTTACACGTTGTAGCTAAGAGCGACGTCAAGTTTTTTTCACTTTGGAATTTTCGAGTTTTTTTGCTACAAAACGAAGGTTGATGCATCTGTGCCTATAACGCGTCAGTGAACAACAATATTGGTGTTTTTTTTATGTTTTTGCCCCATCTGCGCTGCGTAGAAAATGCTTTGTTTAAGCCCAAAGTTTTTTATTTGCTTTTAAAGAGTTATATATTTAAATTCTATTAAATTTGCTTTTCAATGCTACTGGGAATAACTGGTTATTTGTTCATTATCTTCTTTTTTGCATCTGTCAATCATTGCTTCTGCGATTGATTTAAGCAAGAAGAAATGTGGGATTCTGAGTGAGCAGTGTAGGTAAGGGTAACTGGCTTTGCGCATGTTCAGAAAAGAAGGAAGTCGGCACGGATACTCAATCGGTAAAATTTGTTATCCCAGATTCTTTTAATCTGTCTGCGACTGCTGCTGTGATAAATTTATTGTGAATTTATATATATATTTTTTTAATATAAATTACTTGATTTTTAATGGTTTATTTAAAAAAATCGCCAACGAACAATTTACAATTTCGGCAATTTTTTAAATTTTTTGTTAATTTGAGTCGGACATACAGGATATAGGGAGAGTCAGAGATGCAGGGTGTAGAGAGAGTCGATAGTCGGAGATGCAGGGAGTAGGGAGAGTCGGAGATGCAGGGAGTAGGGAGAGTCGGAGATGCAGGGAGTAGGGAGAGTCGGAGATGCAGGGAGTAGGGAGAGTCGGAGATGCAGGGAGTAGGGAGAGTCGGAGATGCAGGGAGTAGGGAGAGTCGGAGATGCAGGGAGTAGGGAGAGTCGGAGATGCAGGGTGCAGGGAGAGTCGGAGATGCAGGGTGTAGAGAGAGTCGGAGATGCAGGGAGTAGGGAGAGTCGGAGATGCAGGGAGTAGGGAGAGTCGGAGATGCAGGGAGTAGGGAGAGACGGAGATGCAGGGAGTAGGGAGAGTCGGAGATGCAGGGTGCAGGGAGAGTCGGAGATGCAGGGTGTAGGGAGAGTCAGAGATGAAGGGTGCAGGGAGAGTCGGAGATGCGGGGTGTAGGGAGAGTCGGAGATTCGGAGATGCAGGGTGTAGGTGTAGTCGCAGATGAAGGAGATTGCATGCTCAAGCTTATGGAGCATAGTCTCCGATATGTAGTGAAATAAATGTATTTCATTGTTTTTCGCTGGGCGTCACTTAAAAATTTTGCGTGTGACTGAGTGAGGTTAAGTGGCTGTAAGTCGGTGAGTTGTTCGTGTTACAAGTAGAAGCCTATTAAACTTGCCAATCTAAATTGAAGACATTCCCTGTTTGTTGCCTTGAGCAACAGCTAGGAAAATCTCAACAAGAAAGCCACAACACAATCGTCAATTTTGAGTCCCCCCGCTCTGTGGCGCACTTTTGGTTATTCAATCCCGCGCCGGCTTGTTCCATTAGCCTCCACTCTGATTGAAATTGATTTTCGCCCTCGCCGAAATCCCCAAATATTCCGAAGTCATTGTGTGTTCCCGCGATTCTGTTCCCAAGCCGACTGACTGACTATAGTTTCGTGTTTTCCAGTTTTGCTTTGCTACCAAGCGGTTGCCTATGGCAACGGACTGATTTGGGCCTTTTGTCCCTTCTGCCTGCCTGTGTCCCTGCCGTCACAAAGCTATTGTCTTACTTTGATAGATGCGCCCCTCTTTCGTGCATTTTTGTTGGCCTGTCCGCTTTGGTTCGCTGGCCGAAAACCCGCCCCGACCGCCTCCCCATCCTCCTCCCCATCCTACTCCTCTTGATTGTCAGTCCGTGGGATTTTTAGTTTGAAGCGACTTCGATGAATGCATGGTTTCTATGCTTGAAAATTTTGCCCGGCCAACAGAAACCTCGCCTCCCCTCAACATCCCCAGCCGCCCTCCCCCCCCCTGATTGAGTGGCTCGTTTGCTTGCCAGTATTGTTTGGCTTTGGCGTCGTCATAGCAACGTGTGCGCGCCTGCTGTATAGCCTCGCCGGCGCTCAAGTGAGGACTCTGGTCGAAGTTTTTTTTTAAAAGCGAGAGCCCTATTTAAGAGCCTCTGATTTTGGATTTTGCCTAGTTTGAGTGACAACTTTCAAAATTTTTCTGACTAATTTGCAACTGAAATTGCTTTTTACTCTCCGAAATTGCTTTGGTTGGCAAGAAATTAACTTTTAGAAATGAAACTTCAGCCCGGTGTCATCTGGCTACTGCTTGGTGAGCCCAGAATCTACTTGTGGCAGTCTTTACTTACTGGGGTTTCGTTCTGTGGGTTGAATCTTTGTTCGTTTAACGTCTGAAATTGACTTCATTCACTGCCCTTCCGTTCTTCAGGCCTTCATCCACTGCCCCTCCATTCTTCAGGCCTTCATCCACAGCCCTCTATTCTTCAGGCCTTCATCCACAGACCTCTATTATTCAGGCCTTCATTCACAGTCCTTCCGTTCTTCAGGCCTTCATTTACAGTCCCTCTGTTCTTCAGGCCTTCATTCACAGTCCTTCCGTTCTTCAGGCCTTCATTCACAGTCCTTCCGTTCTTCAGGCCTTCATTCACAGTTCTTCCGTTCTTCAGGCCTTCATTTACAGTCCCTCTGTCCTTCAGGCCTTCATCCACAGCCCTCTATTCTTCAGGCCTTCATCCACAGACCTCTATTATTCAGGCCTTCATTCACAGTCCTTCCGTTCTTCAGGCCTTCATTTACAGTCCCTCTGTTCTTCAGGCCTTCATTCACAGTCCTTCCGTTCTTCAGGCCTTCATTCACAGTCCTTCCGTTCTTCAGGCCTTCATTCACAGTCCCTCCATTCTTCAGGCCTTCATCCACAGCCCTCTATTCTTCAGGCCTTCATCCACAGACCTCTATTATTCAGGCCTTCATTCACAGTCCTTCCGTTCTTCAGGCCTTCATTTACAGTCCCTCTGTTCTTCAGGCCTTCATTCACAGTCCTTCCGTTCTTCAGGCCTTCATTCACAGTCCTTCCGTTCTTCAGGCCTTCATTCACAGTTCTTCCGTTCTTCAGGCCTTCATTTACAGTCCCTCTGTCCTTCAGGCCTTCATCCACAGCCCTCTATTCTTCAGGCCTTCATCCACAGACCTCTATTATTCAGGCCTTCATTCACAGTCCTTCCGTTCTTCAGGCCTTCATTTACAGTCCCTCTGTTCTTCAGGCCTTCATTCACAGTCCTTCCGTTCTTCAGGCCTTCATTCACAGTCCTTCCGTTCTTCAGGCCTTCATTTACAGTCCCTCTGTTCTTCAGGCCTTCATTCACAGTCCTTCCGTTCTTCAGGCCTTCATTCACAGTCCTTCCGTTCTTCAGGCCTTCATTCACAGTTCTTCCGTTCTTCAGGCCTTCATTTACAGTCCCTCTGTCCTTCAGGCCTTCATTCACAGTCCCTCCGTTCTTCAGGCCTTCATCCACAGCCCTCTATTCTTCAGGCCTTCATCCACAGCCCTCTATTATTCAGGCCTTCATTCACAGTCCTTCCGTTCTTCAGGCCTTCATCCACAGCCCCTCCATTCTTCAGGCCTTAAATCTAGTGACACTCATCTACGGCACCAAATCTAGGGACACTCATCTACGGCACCAAATCTAGGGACACTCATCTACGGCACCAAATCTAGGGACACTCACTCATCAACAAGACCAATAGCAGTAATTGAGTCAATTATCTGTTACTTTCACGCATTTATCCAATTCCAGCCTTAGTCACCATTTGGTGCCACAAAGCCGAAGGCACTGTGGCTTGCACCGCCAGCTGCGCCGCCATCAACTGCACCGGCTTTAGTCGGCGCACCATGACCTGCGCGAACGGCACCATGTACGACATCCAGTACTGCTACAACCCCGGCGAGTTCGTCTGCCCTAGCGGTGAGCCCCGACTCGGCTGGTGTCACTAGATTTGGTGCTGTAGACTTTATAGGTGTCACTAGATTTGGTGCCGTAGATTTTATAGGTGTCACTAGATTTGGTGCCGTAGATTTTATGGGTGTCACTAGATTTGGTGCCGTAGATTTTATGGGTGTCACTAGATTTGGTGCCGTAGTTTTTATGGGTGTCACTAGATTTGGTGCCGTAGATTTTATGGGTGTCACTAGATTTGGTGCCGTAGATTTTATGGGTGTCACTAGATTTGGTGCTGTAGATGAGTGTCACTGGATTTGGTGCCGTAGATGAGTGTCACTGGATTTGGTGCCGTAGATGAGTGTCACTGGATTTGGGGCTTTAGATGAGTGTCACTGGATTTGGGGCTTTAGATGAGTATCACTGGATTTGGGGCTTTAGATGAGTGTCACTAGATTTGGGGCTTTAGATGAGTGTCACTAGATTTTGTGCCGTAGATTTTATGGATGCCACTAGATTTGGTGCTTTAGATGAGTGTCACTAGATTTGGTGCTGTAGATGAGTGTCACTAGATTTGGTGCTTTAGATGAGTGTCACTAGATTTGGTGCTGTAGATGAGTGTCACTAGATTTGGTGCTGTAGATGAGTGTCACTAGATTTGGTGCTGTAGATGAGTGTCACTAGATTTGGTGCTTTAGATTAGTGTCACTAGATTTGGTGCCGTAGATTTTATGGATGCCACTAGGTTTGGTGCTTTAGATGAGTGTCACTAGATTTGGTGCTTTAGATTAGTGTCACTAGATTTGGTGCCGTAGATTTTATGGGTGTCCCTAGATTCGGTGCTGTAGCTGTGAATTAGCTATTCATTTTTGCCCTTTCGCGCGATTCCAGCTCAATTTGCCGGCTCATTAATTCTGAGAATCACTGGGATCTCACCGGATCAGGTATGTTAACAAAAGTCTTGCAAATAATGACATGCATATTATCTAGCTACTGCTTAGCGATGATAAACAAATCGTATTTTTAACCTTAAAAATACTTCAGCTACTACCATTCTATGGCCTGCTTCAACGGGCAGTGAAACACGCCTACAATTTCTTCTGCTTGCTTGGCGACAATTATAAACTGTGCTGCCCGGGAGCGCTTTCTTGGTTAGTTTGATTCTCCCGGCTGGTAGAAATTTAGGGATGAACTCGGAGGAAGGGAGGGATTTGAAAGGAGGAAGATAGGGAGACAGGGAGAGAGACAGTGAGACAGAGACAGGAAGAGAGAGGGAGAGAGAGGGAGAGATACAGAAGATACAGGGAGGGACAGTGAGAGACAGGAAGAGAGAGGGAGAGACAGGAAGAGAGGGAGAGAGGGGGGTAGAGAGGGAGAGACAGAGAGAGACAGAGAGAGACAGAGAGAATGAGGGAGGGACAGGGAGATCGGGAGAGACAGGTAGAGACAGGGAGAGAGGGAGAGAGGGGGGTAGAGAGGGAGAGACAGAGAGAGACAGAGAGACAGAGAGAATGAGGGAGGGACAGGGAGATCGGGAGAGACAGGTAGAGACAGGGAGAGAGAGGGAGAGAGGGGGAGAGAGAGGGAATGAGACAGGAAGATAGAGGGAATGAGACAGGGAGAGATAGAGAATGAGACAGGAAGAGAGGGTGAGAGATAAGAATTGGACACAAGAAAAAATTGCTCGAGACAGAAAGATTTTTCTTACAAAGAAAGCCTTAGATGGTGAGACAACTCGTACATGCTGATACCTTGAGAATGGAACAGTTGAATTACTCTAGCAATCAGAGGGCAAACCTAGTGACGCAAGTTGCTTGAGCTGCACAGTTTTTAGCTATTCTGAGGAAACGTGATTGACCAAGCCAACCTCTCCAGGTCCAGGCCGAACTCCGGGCTGTCCGCCTACACTGCCATCACGTCCGAGACCTCGGAGGTGGCCATCCTGGCCGTACGCGGCGACATCGGCTATTCAATCGTCGCCCTGACGATTTCTCCTCGACGGCGCAGCGCTCTCTGCGACGCGGTGTCCTACGGCACAACCGCCGGCACCGATGCTACGTCCGTCACCTCGACAATTGAACCGGGAATGACAACAACGACTTCCACTGCGGCTGATTCCACATCGCTGTCGATATCGTCAGCCTCCTCAACTTCGCCGATGTCGTCAGCCTCCTCAACTTCGCCGATGTCGTCAGCCTCCTCAACTTCGCCGATGTCGTCAGCCTCCTCAACTTCGCCGATGTCGTCAGCCTCCTCAACTTCGCCGATGTCGTCAGCCTCCTCAACTTCGCCGATGTCGTCAGCCTCCTCAACTTCGCCGATGTCGTCAGCCTCGTCTACTTCGCCGATGTCGTCAGCTTCTTCTACTTCGCCAATGTCGTCAGCCTCCTCGTCCACTTCGCCGTTGTCGTCAGCTTCTTCTACTTCGCCAATGTCGTCAGCTTCTTCTACTTCGCCAATGTCGTCAGCCTCGTCTACTTCGCCGACGTCGTCAGCTTCTTCTACTTCGCCGATGTCGTCAGCTTCTTCTACTTCGCCGATGTCGTCAGCTTCTTCTACTTCGCCGTTGTCGTCAGCTTCTTCTACTTCGCCAATGTCGTCAGCTTCTTCTACTTCGCCGTTGTCGTCAGCTTCTTCTACTTCGCCGATGTCGTCAGCCTCGTCTACTTCGCCGACGTCGTCAGCCTCGTCTACTTCGCCGATGTCGTCAGCCTCGTCTACTTCGCCGATGTCGTCAGCTTCTTCTACTTCGCCGATGTCGTCAGCCTCCTCTACTTCGCCGACGTCGTCAGCCTCGTCTACTTCGCCGACGTCGTCAGCCTCGTCTACTTCGCCGATGTCGTCAGCCTCGTCTACTTCGCCGATGTCGTCAGCTTCTTCTACTTCGCCGATGCCATCAGCCTCGTCTACTTCACCGACGTCGTCAGCCTCCTCAACTTCGCCGTCGATGTCGTCAACTTCTTCAACTTCGCCGATTTCCACAACTTCTTCTGCTTCACCGATGTCAACGCAGTCTACCTCTACGATGACGTCAACTTCTTCCGCTTCGCCGATGTCCTCAGCCTCTTCTACTTCGCCGACGTCAACACTTTCTCCTACCTCCTTAATGTCAGAGTCAACTTCTATCTCCGCAATGTCTTCAACTTCATCGGTGTCATCAGAGTCGCCGATGTCCTCAGAGTCGCCGATGTCCTCAGAATCGACGATGTCCTCAGAGTCGCCGATGTCCTCAGAATCGACGATGTCCTCAGAGTCGACGATGTCCTCAGAGTCACCGATGTCCTCAGAATCGCCGATGTCCTCAGAGTCGACGATGTCCTCAGAGTCGACGATGTCCTCAGAGTCACCGATGTCCTCAGAATCGCCGATGTCCTCAGAGTCGCCGATGTCCTCAGAGTCGCCGATGTCCTCAGAGTCGCCGATGTCCTCAGAGTCGACGATGTCCTCAGAGTCGACGATGTCATCAGAGTCGCCGATGTCCTCTGAATCGCCGATGTCCTCAGAGTCGACGATGTCCTCAGAGTCACCAATGTCCTCTGAATCGCCGATGTCCTCAGAGTCGACGATGTCCTCAGAGTCACCAATGTCCTCAGAGTCGCCGATGTCCTCAGAGTCGTCGATGTCCTCAGAGTCGCCGATGTCCTCAGAGTCGACGATGTCCTCAGAGTCGCCGATGTCATCAGAGTCGCCGACATCTACCGTTGGCCGGCGTCGCCGTCGAGCCGTTGATTTCGCCTACGACCTCAGCAACCTGGCTGAGCTGGACAGCCTGCTGCCTCGCCGATTCCGACGTTCCACTGGCTCGTTTATCGTGCTGCATGACGCCGCGGTCAGCGCCATCGTCAGTGCCGCGAACATCTCTGTGTAAGCGGGCAGCCTCCACAGATAATATTTAGTAAAAGTACATTGACTGTACTTAAAAAAATACTATCCTCAAAATGTTTCCCTCACGCAGGTACATCCAGACCGAGCTGCAGTCGGCGAATTTCACCGTCTCAATCAGCGTCAGCTACTACGGCGCTGGAAGCAACGGAGTCGCTGGAATAACTACCGGTTCGCTTGGCTTCGTGGTCTGGCTTCTGTCTGCTGCAATTACCGGTTTGAATTTTCCCTGGCTTGGGTGATCAAATCAAAAGGAGCAGCTGTTCCCGATTGAAATCGGTTTTTGGCGATGATTTTGTTCAGTTACTGTGCGAAAATCAAATAGAATAGAATTTTAAAACTGAATTTTAAACTAATATGTTTAACTGACTACTACTAATATGTCGATGCAAAGTAGAGATGGTTAAAATTTAGTTTTTTTCTTAGATCTGAAACGTTATTTTCCCTTTATTTTCTGACAAAAAAAACTTTTTTTTCTCACATTTAAACAATTCGAAGAAAACTAAGTTGTCTTACTAATAATGATGATACTATTTGGATTCATGTAATACCCGTCACAAACTGTCGATTTATTAAATTTTCTTCAACGAAATCCGATTTGAATATAAATAAATGTTGTCAACTCTTTTTTTAATTTGAGAAATAAAAAGCGTAGATCTGTGTTCAAGTCAACTTCAAAAGCGTATTTGTTTTTCACTTACACGAGCTTCAGCTTTAATGAGACTTTAAATCGTTGAGATATTGTCTATAGTTAATTATTATGGACTGATTAGTAGATTGTGCTGGTTCACTTGCACCGATAAGCTAGCCCAGTCTGTCCAGTCAAGGTCAGACTTACTATGGGCGCAGCTCTCTATCTCTCCCTGCTTGTGTTTGCTATGTACAGCCTTGCCCCCACCCCAAAAGTTGTTTGTGAAATTCTAGCCTTGGTCAGACTTTTCTCTCCCCCCTTAATGATGTCTACGTTCGTACAGCTTTTCTTGCCGCCCCCAACCCTCCCCCACTACCCCTGCCCTAAGCTCTGATTGGCTGCGACAACGTGTAAACCAAGGACACCTTAAGTAGAAGGACGGGACACTTCGTTTCTTGGAAAGTTTTTGGAGTCTAATTTTCGCGAAAAGCATACACTACGGACTATGGAGGTAGGAAATGTTCAGCTTTTCGACATAAAATTGTTATTATTCAACATTGACATGTGACTGGACCAGCAAAGTTGTCTAAAGTAATAATTAATATCAATAGAAATATTCTTTGAATAAAACAGACTTGTTTAGAAGAGGACAAGAGCCTGCGCATCTGCTAATATACCATTTTATTGAAATTATAATTTTCGACAAATGTTTTACAAGGGAAATAATTTAAAGATCAATATTTCACAAAGAAGGACATACATAGTTCAATAGAGTAAGAAGGCAGGAACCACATATCAAAAGATGAGATTTCGAGCGCAATCTTTTTTTTGTCAAAAAACTGCAATTTTTCTATCTGCGTAGTGTATCTTTTCGCGAAAATTGGACTCCAAAAACTTTCCTAGAAACGAATTGTCCCGTCCTTCTACTTTAGGTGTCCTTGGTGTAAACATCAATGTGCATAAAAAACCAGTGCGCATTGAAAAGTACAGAAAGGTTCAGCTGGCCGCCAGGTTGGCATTCAGAAAAACACGGACTGGCACTCGCAGGCGTATCGATAAGCCGCCTCGCAGCCGTGATCGTCGATGCCGCCAGCTGGAAAATTCGGGCACAAATTGGCGCAGCCGGTCCCGAATCCGTCCGCTCCGCTCGGCTGTCCGTCGTGCCAGACGTTCGAAGCGATGACGGATTTGCAGGCCGCCCAATGCCAGTTGGACTTGATCGTTGCAGTTGGCGAGGCTGTCCTCAGGTAGCCGCCCAGAAACAGATCGGAGTTCCCAGCTGCCCGAGACAGAGATCTGATGTACTCAGCTTCATCAAGGTTGATTGCATCGGCGAACTTGGACAGGCCCGGTTCCGCACTGCAGGTCCAGTTTGCGGCGTTCCAGTTAAGAATCGGCGAGGTGACCAGCTTGTACGAAGTGCCGTACCGAGTGTGCCCGTATCCGGGCGGACACAGGCGACCCGGAGACACGCCAGCCAGAGACCTCACGTACACAGTGACCTGGTGAGTGCAGCTGGGCACCGACTGCACCCGGTGACTGCACGCATCGAACACGAACAGCTTGCACTGACAGGCGCCATCCGTGATCAGCCTGAAGGCCAGGCAGTTCTCCTTGTTAGCGCAGATCAGGCTGCATTGCAGAGCAGCGCACACACCGGACACGAGCTGGGTGAAGTCGGGACTCACGCAGTCCACTCCGCTGGTTTCATGGAGTTTCGCCTGGGCTGTGGTGCAGGACTCTGACAGAACTGTCGACACACACAGCAAGGGAATGCAGAGGCACAGGGTATGCATTTTATGGCTTCTGATGGGGAAACATGAAGCTGGGTCTTCCAGATTTCAGTCTTTCGTGTAAAAATGCATTTATTTTTATATTCCTTCACTCATTTCTCTTGCCACGCCTTGTCTTTAGCTGTGACGTTACTGAAGAGGTCGCGCTACACCTGACAAATACTTGTTTCCTCAAACTGCTCTGGATGGAGCATCCGACTCCTGGCTGGATGTGAAGTGGTGAGCGATTCCTGCAGAATCCTGCTGCTGGTAGCAATGCGACCAAGACTAGGCTGCCTCTCACAAGGAATCAACAAAATAAATTTGAATTGATGATTGACAATTCCAATGCTCCATGCATCAGGCTCTGGGTTAGCTCTTCAGTTGAAGAATCGAATTGGTCCTCATCCTTGCTTGGTTAGAAAATGTTTAATGGCCTCAGAAAATTGGCTTAGAAATACACGCTCTAGGCCATTCTTGGCACCGCCACATTCATCTTTTGTCTTTTGTCCCAGTATGCTTAACAGCAACTCCCCTACTTGTTAAATAACCGGCTGAGGAAATTTCACTCAGATACAAATACAAAAATAAGTGCATAGATGATAGATAGATAGATAGATAGATAGATAGATAGATAGATAGATAGATAGATAGATAGATAGATAGATAGATAGATAGATAGATAGATAGATAGATAGATAGATAGATAGATAGATAGATAGATAGATAGATAGATAGATAGATAGATAGATAGATAGATAGATAGATAGATAGATAGATAGATAGATAGATAGATAGATAGATAGATAGATAGATAGATAGATAGATAGATAGATAGATAGATAGATAGATAGATAGATAGATAGATAGATAGATAGATAGATAGATAGATAGATAGATAGATAGATAGATAGATAGATAGATAGATAGATAGATAGATAGATAGATAGATAGATAGATAGATAGATAGATAGATAGATAGATAGATAGATAGATAGATAGATAGATAGATAGATAGATAGATAGATAGATAGATAGATAGATAGATAGATAGATAGATAGATAGATAGATAGATAGATAGATAGATAGATAGATAGATAGATAGATAGATAGATAGATAGATAGATAGATAGATAGATAGATAGATAGATAGATAGATAGATAGATAGATAGATAGATAGATAGATAGATAGATAGATAGATAGATAGATAGATAGATAGATAGATAGATAGATAGATAGATAGATAGATAGATAGATAGATAGATAGATAGATAGATAGATAGATAGATAGATAGATAGATAGATAGATAGATAGATAGATAGATAGATAGATAGATAGATAGATAGATAGATAGATAGATAGATAGATAGATAGATAGATAGATAGATAGATAGATAGATAGATAGATAGATAGATAGATAGATAGATAGATAGATAGATAGATAGATAGATAGATAGATAGATAGATAGATAGATAGATAGATAGATAGATAGATAGATAGATAGATAGATAGATAGATAGATAGATAGATAGATAGATAGATAGATAGATAGATAGATAGATAGATAGATAGATAGATAGATAGATAGATAGATAGATAGATAGATAGATAGATAGATAGATAGATAGATAGATAGATAGATAGATAGATAGATAGATAGATAGATAGATAGATAGATAGATAGATAGATAGATAGATAGATAGATAGATAGATAGATAGATAGATAGATAGATAGATAGATAGATAGATAGATAGATAGATAGATAGATAGATAGATAGATAGATAGATAGATAGATAGATAGATAGATAGATAGATAGATAGATAGATAGATAGATAGATAGATAGATAGATAGATAGATAGATAGATAGATAGATAGATAGATAGATAGATAGATAGATAGATAGATAGATAGATAGATAGATAGATAGATAGATAGATAGATAGATAGATAGATAGATAGATAGATAGATAGATAGATAGATAGATAGATAGATAGATAGATAGATAGATAGATAGATAGATAGATAGATAGATAGATAGATAGATAGATAGATAGATAGATAGATACATACATACATACATACATACATACATACATACATACATACATACATACATACATACATACATACATACATACATACATACATACATACATACATACATACATACATACATACATACATACATACATACATACATACATACATACATACATACATACATACATACATACATACATACATACATACATACATACATACATACATACATACATACATACATACATACATACATACATACATACATACATACATACATACATACATACATACATACATACATACATACATACATACATACATACATACATACATACATACATACATACATACATACATACATACATACATACATACATACATACATACATACATACATACATACATACATACATACATACATACATACATACATACATACATACATACATACATACATACATACATACATACATACATACATACATACATACATACATACATACATACATACATACATACATACATACATACATACATACATACATACATACATACATACATACATACATACATACATACATACATACATACATACATACATACATACATACATACATACATACATACATACATACATACATACATACATACATACATACATACATACATACATACATACATACATACATACATACATACATACATACATACATACATACATACATACATACATACATACATACATACATACATACATACATACATACATACATACATACATACATACATACATACATACATACATACATACATACATACATACATACATACATACATACATACATACATACATACATACATACATACATACATACATACATACATACATACATACATACATACATACATACATACATACATACATACATACATACATACATACATACATACATACATACATACATACATACATACATACATACATACATACATACATACATACATACATACATACATACATACATACATACATACATACATACATACATACATACATACATACATACATACATACATACATACATACATACATACATACATACATACATACATACATACATACATACATACATACATACATACATACATACATACATACATACATACATACATACATACATACATACATACATACATACATACATACATACATACATACATACATACATACATACATACATACATACATACATACATACATACATACATACATACATACATACATACATACATACATACATACATACATACATACATACATACATACATACATACATACATACATACATACATACATACATACATACATACATACATACATACATACATACATACATACATACATACATACATACATACATACATACATACATACATACATACATACATACATACATACATACATACATACATACATACATACATACATACATACATACATACATACATACATACATACATACATACATACATACATACATACATACATACATACATACATACATACATACATACATACATACATACATACATACATACATACATACATACATACATACATACATACATACATACATACATACATACATACATACATACATACATACATACATACATACATACATACATACATACATACATACATACATACATACATACATACATACATACATACATACATACATACATACATACATACATACATACATACATACATACATACATACATACATACATACATACATACATACATACATACATACATACATACATACATACATACATACATACATACATACATACATACATACATACATACATACATACATACATACATACATACATACATACATACATACATACATACATACATACATACATACATACATACATACATACATACATACATACATACATACATACATACATACATACATACATACATACATACATACATACAATACATACATACATACATACATACATACATACATACATACATACATACATACATACATACATACATACATACATACATACATACATACATACATACATACATACATACATACATACATACATACATACATACATACATACATACATACATACATACATACATACATACATACATACATACATACATACATACATACATACATACATACATACATACATACATACATACATACATACATACATACATACATACATACATACATACATACATACATACATACATACATACATACATACATACATACATACATACATACATACATACATACATACATACATACATACATACATACATACATACATACATACATACATACATACATACATACATACATACATACATACATACATACATACATACATACATACATACATACATACATACATACATACATACATACATACATACATACATACATACATACATACATACATACATACATACATACATACATACATACATACATACATACATACATACATACATACATACATACATACATACATACATACATACATACATACATACATACATACATACATACATACATACATACATACATACATACATACATACATACATACATACATACATACATACATACATACATACATACATACATACATACATACATACATACATACATACATACATACATACATACATACATACATACATACATACATACATACATACATACATACATACATACATACATACATACATACATACATACATACATACATACATACATACATACATACATACATACATACATACATACATACATACATACATACATACATACATACATACATACATACATACATACATACATACATACATACATACATACATACATACATACATACATACATACATACATACATACATACATACATACATACATACATACATACATACATACATACATACATACATACATACATACATACATACATAGCATACATACATACATACATACATACATACATACATACATACATACATACATACATACATACATACATACATACATACATACATACATACATACATACATACATACATACATACATACATACATACATACATACATACATACATACATACATACATACATACATACATACATACATACATACATACATACATACATACATACATACATACATACATACATACATACATACATACATACATACATACATACATACATACATACATACATACATACATACATACATACATACATACATACATACATACATACATACATACATACATACATACATACATACATACATACATACATACATACATACATACATACATACATACATACATACATACATACATACATACATACATACATACATACATACATACATACATACATACATACATACATACATACATACATACATACATACATACATACATACATACATACATACATACATACATACATACATACATACATACATACATACATACATACATACATACATACATACATACATACATACATACATACATACATACATACATACATACATACATACATACATACATACATACATACATACATACATACATACATACATACATACATACATACATACATACATACATACATACATACATACATACATACATACATACATACATACATACATACATACATACATACATACATACATACATACATACATACATACATACATACATACATACATACATACATACATACATACATACATACATACATACATACATACATACATACATACATACATACATACATACATACATACATACATACATACATACATACATACATACATACATACATACATACATACATACATACATACATACATACATACATACATACATACATACATACATACATACATACATACATACATACATACATACATACATACATACATACATACATACATACATACATACATACATACATACATACATACATACATACATACATACATACATACATACATACATACATACATACATACATACATACATACATACATACATACATACATACATACATACATACATACATACATACATACATACATACATACATACATACATACATACATACATACATACATACATACATACATACATACATACATACATACATACATACATACATACATACATACATACATACATACATACATACATACATACATACATACATACATACATACATACATACATACATACATACATACATACATACATACATACATACATACATACATACATACATACATACATACATACATACATACATACATACATACATACATACATACATACATACATACATACATACATACATACATACATACATACATACATACATACATACATACATACATACATACATACATACATACATACATACATACATACATACATACATACATACATACATACATACATACATACATACATACATACATACATACATACATACATACATACATACATACATACATACATACATACATACATACATACATACATACATACATACATACATACATACATACATACATACATACATACATACATACATACATACATACATACATACATACATACATACATACATACATACATACATACATACATACATACATACATACATACATACATACATACATACATACATACATACATACATACATACATACATACATACATACATACATACATACATACATACATACATACATACATACATACATACATACATACATACATACATACATACATACATACATACATACATACATACATACATACATACATACATACATACATACATACATACATACATACATACATACATACATACATACATACATACATACATACATACATACATACATACATACATACATACATACATACATACATACATACATACATACATACATACATACATACATACATACATACATACATACATACATACATACATACATACATACATACATACATACATACATACATACATACATACATACATACATACATACATACATACATACATACATACATACATACATACATACATACATACATACATACATACATACATACATACATACATACATACATACATACATACATACATACATACATACATACATACATACATACATACATACATACATACATACATACATACATACATACATACATACATACATACATACATACATACATACATACATACATACATACATACATACATACATACATACATACATACATACATACATACATACATACATACATACATACATACATACATACATACATACATACATACATACATACATACATACATACATACATACATACATACATACATACATACATACATACATACATACATACATACATACATACATACATACATACATACATACATACATACATACATACATACATACATACATACATACATACATACATACATACATACATACATACATACATACATACATACATACATACATACATACATACATACATACATACATACATACATACATACATACATACATACATACATACATACATACATACATACATACATACATACATACATACATACATACATACATACATACATACATACATACATACATACATACATACATACATACATACATACATACATACATACATACATACATACATACATACATACATACATACATACATACATACATACATACATACATACATACATACATACATACATACATACATACATACATACATACATGCATACAAACATATATACTCAGCAACATTTAAAACGCAACACTAACTAGAAGAAAAATCAACTCACTCAGAAGAGTCAAAGCGCATAGTCTATGGTTCAAATCGAGCTTCAGAAACGCGTGTAGCCTCCTCTCGCAAGTAACAGGGCGTTGACTCGACGTGGCATTCCCAGAACAAGGCGTCGAAAAAAGTCCTGGGGAATTTCCTGCCACGCGTTAGCAACAGCGTTTCGCAGTTCAGCGACTGTCTGCGGCGGATTCTGCCGTTGAACACTCCGCTTGATAAAGTCCCAGACATGTTCAATTGGGTTCATATCAGGGGATCTTGAAGGCCACCGAAGAGTACGCAGGTGCAGCTGGTCCTTGAGTTCGCTGACAGCTGCTGCCCGGTGCGCCGGTGCATTATCGTCCTGCAGTATGCAGTTTGCGACGCCACCAAAGTGATTGTTAACAAAAGGGAGCAGGTGCGTCTGCAGCAAACGAGCGTACTCATCGCCGTTCACGTTTGCGTCTAAGAAAACCAGCTGGGTCCTGCCTCGCATTGAAATCCCTGCCCACACGTGTACGGAGGGTCCCTGCCCATCGCAGCTTTGCACGTGCTGCTGCAGAAGCTCTTGCCGTGGCTCACGCCAGACGCAATCCTGCAGCGTGAATCCTGCGGCGAATCGTCTGCGCGCTGAGAACGTTGCCTCTGCGGCTTCTCTCTGCCCACATCAATCGCAGGAGTGTGGCATGCAGTGAGGGGTTTCCACGCAATATTCTCAGCAGGCGTCGATCTGCCCTCGCTGTTGTACTGCGAAGTTGGTGAAGCACCCTACCTTTTCTCGCGTGAGCCACGCTTCCAGTGGCTCTGCTCTTCTGTAGCAGACGTAAAACTGTTGAAGGCGACCTCCCGAAGTGGTTCGCAACTGTTCGAAGAGTACAACCTGCTTCCAACATTCCGACTGCTCGCCATCTTTCCGCGTCTGTCATCTGTTGAACCATTCTCTCAGCTGGATCACTCTATCTGAAAACAGTCCACAGTCATCGCCCTGTTACTTGCGAGAGGAAGCTACACGCGTTTCTGAAGCTTGATTTGAACCATAGACTATGCGCTCTGACTCTTCTGAGTGAGTTGATTTTTCTTCTAGTTAGAGTGTTGCGTTTTAAATGTTGCTGAGTGTATAAATACATACATACATACATACATACATACATACATACATACATACATAAATACATACATACATACATACATACATACATACATACATACATACATACATACATACATACATACATACATACATACATACATACATACATACATAAATACATACATACATACATACATACATGCATACATACATACATACTGTGATGACTGGATGCTTGGTGCTCAGAACGAGTATTTAGGATTAGGACTTATTATTTATTTCAAGAATCAAACAGCATAGCTGCGCGGACAAACAATTTGAGAGAGAATAATAAATTGATGGCTGGGTTAGTTATATAAGCAAGGCTAACTGTAATAAAGATTTGGCCATAGATAGCTTAACTGGAGCGGGGCTACGTCACATACACACATACATACATACATACATAAATAAATGCATGCATACGAGTACATACATACATACATACATACATACATACATAAATACATACATACATGCATACATACATACATACATACATACATACATACATACATACATACATGCATACATACATACATACATACATACATACATACATACATACATACATGCATACATACATACATACATACATGCATACATACATACATACATACATACATACATACATACATGCATACATACATACATACATACATACATACATACATACATGCATACATACATACATACATACATACATACATAGTGAAACGATGAAGCGGGGGAGAATTTCCTCTTGCCAGGCTGGATCAGGTCATCGCGCAAGGCAAGCAGCCGTGTTAGGGCTGGCTGCTGCAGTGGCAGGCCATAAATAATTCACACTACCCTCGCTAGCGTGAGCTGGCACCGTCCAAGAAACCCAGAAGAGAGCCAATGCAGGAGCGGGCAAGCCCAAAGCAGCTCTCCTCCCATTTGATTACCCTCTGGCAAAGAAAGTTTCTCTTGCTGTAGTTGTTTCTCCTGGCAGAATTGACACTCAAGGCGGGTTTTTTTTCGTACCATTAAAATCAATAAACTGAGTTTCAACTCAGTTTGAACGCCACAAGCTGGAAATAAAATGAATAGGTACCAAGCTGATGCTAAAGCTTCCTGAGTGGCACTATGGGACTTAAACTGCAACTTTCGGAGTGCTCCTCTTGTTGCCTGTGTTTTGTGACTGCTGTAGCCTGTGTTTTGTGACTGCTGTAGCCTGTGTTTTGTGACTGCTGTAGCCTGTGTTTTGTTACTGCTGTAGCCTGTGTTTTGTGACTGCTGTAGCCTGTGTTTTGTGACTGCTGTAGCCCGTGTTTTGTGACTGCTGTAGCCTGTGTTTTGTGACTGCTGTAGCCTGTGTTTTGTGACTGCTGTAGCCCGTGTTTTGTGACTGCTGTAGCCCGTGTTTTGTGACTGCTGTAGCCTGTGTTTTGTGACTGCTGTAGCCCCTGTTTTGTGACTGCTGTAGCCTGTGTTTTGTGACTGCTGTAGCCCGTGTTTTGTGACTGCTGTAGCCCGTGTTTTGTGACTGCTGTAGCCTGTGTTTTGTGACTGCTGTAGCCCCTGTTTTGTGACTGCTGTAGCCTGTGTTTTGTGACTGCTGTAGCCCCTGTTTTGTGACTGCTGTAGCCTGTGTTTTGTGACTGCTGTAGCCTGTGTTTTGTGACTGCTGTAGCCCCTGTTTTGTGACTGCTGTAGCCCCTGTTTTGTGACTGCTGTAGCCTGTGTTTTGTGACTGCTGTAGCCTGTGTTTTGTGACTGCTGTAGCCCCTGTTTTGTGACTGCTGTAGCCCCTGTTTTGTGACTGCTGTAGCCCCTGTTTTAAAACCCTTTTGCCCCTGTTAGTTTGGCACTAAATAAATCATAAAGCTGGTCCTTTCTTTCCGACTTCAAACACAACTTAACGACGCGTGCAAAGGAATTTTTATCCCTCATTCCTGGGGGGAGATTAATGCCTTACTAGGTAGGGGTCTGCGCTAGTTGGCTCTGAATTCCCAGGCGGCCATCATTCTTCATCATGCGTTGCTCGACGCCGCGGTGCAAGTCCCAGATAAGCCGGATGGCGGGCAGAATCTGGGAAGGGGAGAGGAGGGGAGAATTTGATAAGCCGATCTCCTTCATTTAGGCACTCTCACAGGCTTCCTTGGGCTTCATTACAACCTGCTGCTGGCACGCCCTGCTCTCCCCCACCCCCTCCGTGTGTCCCTCCTTTGCCCGGCTTCCCCTTTTTATTTATTCTTTTGCCAAGCAAACTCTGCTGACTAAAGCCGGCCCTGTCCCAACTGTGCAAAGTTTGGGAAAGTTGGGATGTCGTATGCTGGGATTATAAACCAATAGGTTCAACACAAATACACAAAATAAACTTTATAAAGAAATTGTCCTATTCGCGGAAGAAGATTCTTGCAAGGACCGATTTTTTTCTATGTCTGCTTTTGTTAAAGTGCATTGCAATGAATTGACTGTCTTGTTTAAATACAATTTTTTTCTTTTTGTAATAAAAAATTGATCCATTTTCTGTAAATAAAATCCGGAGTTGTAACTAAAATGTGTAACTGCCATTTAGGCAGGGGAGTGCCTGTTAGACAGAAGAAGTTCCTGTTAGACAGGAGAAGTGACTGTTAGACAGGAGAAGTTCCTGTTAGACAGGAGAAGTTCCTGTTAGACAGGAGAAGTGACTGTTAGACAGGAGAAGTGCCTGTTAGACAGGAAAAGTTCCTGTTAGACAGGAGAAGTTCCTGTTAGACAGGAGAAGTTCCTGTTAGACAGGAGAAGTGACTGTTAGACAGGAGAAGTGACTGTTAGACAGGAGAAGTTCCTGTTAGACAGGAGAAGTTCCTGTTAGACAGGAGAAGTTCCTGTTAGACAGGAGAAGTTCCTGTTAGACAGGAGAAGTGACTGTTAGACAGGAGAAGTGACTGTTAGACAGGAGAAGTTCCTGTTAGACAGGAGAAGTGACTGTTAGACAGGAGAAGTTCCTGTTAGACAGGAGAAGCGCCTGTTAGACAGGAGAAGTTCCTGTTAGACAGGAGAAGCGCCTGTTAGACAGGAGAAGCGCCTGTTAGACAGGAGAAGTTCCTGTTAGACAGGAGAAGCGCCTGTTAGACAGGAGAAGCGCCTGTTAGACAGGAGAAGCGCCTGTTAGACAGGAGAAGCGCCTGTTAGACAAGACACAACTAAGTTAAACGTCAGTGAGACAGAACCCAATAGCAGTACAAAAACCTGAAAAAATCGCCGGCTCAATCAAGCTAAAATCATTAAAATACCCCAACATTGTTCCGATAAGTTCTGACAGTATTGATGTGTTCAGTCAACTGGAACTATTGATCTGTCAGCTCCTGTCATCCTTATCTTATTCAACAGCGAAATCCCATGTCATCCCAATTGACAGGGCGAAGATAATACCCTGCGAGTTTTGAGAACCAACGATGGCGTTAACGCTGAAGTGGAAGATGAGTTTCAAATCCTCCGGGGAATTAAGAATTATCTATTCCATGTATTTTGGTTTTGTGTGACTCAGAAGTAGCCGTCACAGCCGCAAGGTCGCTTCCCTCTCTAGGGTTGGTTTTGGCAGTCTGAAGCCGCCATGGATTGCTAACGACTGGCCAACTGGATTGGAAGCCAGTTTTCATGGCAAAACCGGGACTAAAATGTCGGATGGTTTTGGGGAAGAGTTTCCCTCATCAGCCAATCCAATCTGCCCACCTCCCATGACCCAACTCCTCTATATCTAACTTCCCCTTTTGTTTTTTGAATAGGTTCCTCCAAAGGAAAGCAAAATCCCAAAAAACCTTTAGCTTAATGTCTGTTCGAGATGTTGCAGAAACTGCCGCTAAAGAAGAATTTGATTGCATTGCTTCAGCTCTTAGTTTTTGGTAAGTTTCCTTCAATATTATTATCGTAGAAGCATCATATGCTACAAATTTTCTAAAACTTTTGCATAAAATAAAATTCATGTTTCAGTGAGCCTCGCCATGGCTGTGTCTATGGATCCTGGACGAGCTCTGTCGAACTATTACAGAAACTGTGAGAAATTTACTGCCCAACTGCTGTGTTGCCATGACCACGCTTACATTTAGAGTTGTTGAAAGTCCCGTCAATAAGCAGCGTCATAATTTTCACACGGATATGCTATGCCCGTAGGGACTGTATTCACAAAGCTAGCCAATTCACACAATTAAGATGCTTGCGCATTTTTTCTACTGAATCACCCTATAGACATGGCTTCGCTATTAACACCTAATACCTTATTATTCACTTTGTTATCACACTTGAGACACAGACAGCTACTGTTTAGAAATTCAAAACCTTATCACAGTCACACCCTTCAAACAGCTTCACCTTTCACACATTCACACCCTTCAAACAGCTGCACCTTTCACACAGTCACACCCTTCAAACAGCTGCACCTTTCACACATTCACACCCTTCAAACAGCTGCACCTTTCACACAGTCACACCCTTCAAACAGCTGCACCTTTCACACATTCACACCCTTCAAACAGCTGCACCTTTTACACAGTCACACCCTTCAAACAGCTGCACCTTTCACACAGTCACACCCTTCAAACAGCTGCACCTTTCACACAGTCACACCCTTCAAACAGCTGCACCTTTCACACAGTCACACCCTTCAAACAGCTGCACCTTACACACATTCACACCCTTCAAAAAGCTGCACCTTTCACACAGTCACACCCTTCAAACAGCTGCACCTTTCACACAGTCACACCCTTCAAACAGCTGCACCTTTCACACAGTCACACCCTTCAAACAGCTGCACCTTTCACACAGTCACACCCTTCAAACAGCTGCACCTTTCACACAGTCACACCCTTCAAACAGCTGCACCTTTCACACAGTCACACCCTTCAAACAGCTGCACCTTTCACACAGTCACACCCTTCAAACAGCTGCACCTTTCACACAGTCACACCCTTCAAACAGCTGCACCTTTCACACAGTCACACCCTTCAAACAGCTGCACCTTTCACACAGTCACACCCTTCAAAAAGCTGCACCTTTTACACATTCACACCCTTCAAAAAGCTGCACCTTTCACACAGTCACACCCTTCAAACAGCTGCACCTTTCACACATTCACACCCTTCAAAAAGCTGCACCTTTTACACATTCACACCCTTCAAAAAGCTGCACCTTTTACACAGTCACACCCTTCAAACAGTCACCCGCTTCACAAAATCACAAAACTTTTCCCGCATTGACATCTTTCACTCAGTCACAATCTTCGCCACAGTCACACGCTTCAAGCATTCACACAGACATTCACTCTTCCTTGCCTGCTCACGCAGCGAATGAGGAGTGGCCAGCCGACGCCGCCCTGACAGTCCAGCAGTGCCCGCCACCAAAATCGACGAGTCAGTTCAGCGGCTGTCCGCGACGCTCTTGTACGGTGGATGCGGACTGCGGCGATTGGAGAATGCGCTGCGCCTGCGACAGCTCGCTGTGCGGCCCCGTCTGCGTTCTTCTGGGTGCGTTCGCCTGCGGCTGTGCCTATTGATTTATTGATTTATTGATTTATTGATTGATTAGTTGATTGATTGATGTGATTGTGATTGATTGATTGATTAGTTGATTGATAGTGTCATTGATTGGTTGATTCACTGATTAGTTGATTGATTGATTGATTGGTTGGTTGGTTGATTAGTTGATTAATTTTGTCATTGACTGATCGATTGACTGATTAATCGATTTGTTAACTGATTGTGTAATTTATTGATTGATGAGTTGATTAGTCGATTAGTTGATTGATTGATTTATTTATTTATTTATTTATTGATTGATTGATTGATTGATTGTGGAAATGCATAAATTACTGTGTGAATGATTGGATCCTAGTCACCTCGTCAACTGCCATTTCGTCAACTAATCCCAAAAACTGGTCACTTCGTCAACTTCCCTTTGTAAGTAATGTTTCAAAGCTGATTGACCTAGTCAATTTTGTTAAAGTCATCGGAAAACTTTGTAATTTTTTTAAGACCCAGTATCTTGACAGTGCATTTCCTAGAAATGATCACTCCGCAGACCTATTTAACACCGGAAAAAATTAGACAATCAGGGCACCCGTTTACCCAGGTCACTTCGTCAACCAGTGAAAGAAACAGCATTTGACGAAGCGACGAGTGCCCGGAATGATTAGGTGATCGATAAAGAATGTGTGATTGCATAGATAAAATTCATCAAACATTAAGGGCTGAAAAAAAATATTGACAGCTGAGTTAATTAAAGCTCGATAATTTTCTGAGTGTCTGAAAAACCCGCCCACGCAGACGCCGGCTGTCCTCAGCTTAGTGACGTTGTCAATGGCAACAAAACTCGAGTCGGGCCGCCTCACCTGAACGAGAACGCGGTTGGTCAGAGCGTCCGCTACGTCTGCCACCCGCCCTACTCGCTGGAGGGCTCCGAGGACACCATTGTGTGCCAGGGAAACTCGCTCTGGAGCCACCGGGCGCCCCGCTGCACCCGAGAGGGTGAGAAATTCGATAGTGTGGCCTGATGGGATTTCCCCTTACGGATCGGGGAGTTGGCCTAGATGGGATTTCTCCTCACAGAATGGGAAGTTGGCCCAGATGGGATTTCTCCTCACGGATCGGGGAGTTGGCCCAGATGGGATTTCTCCTCACAGAATGGGGAGTTGGCCTAGATGGGATTTCTCCTCACGGAATGGGGAGTTGGCCTAGATGGGATTTCTCCTCACGGAATGGGGAGTTGGCCCAGATGGGATTTCTCCTCACAGAATGGGGAGTTGGCCTAGATGGGATTTCTCCTCACGGAATGGGGAGTTGGCCTAGATGGGATTTCTCCTCACGGAATGGGGAGTTGGCCTAGATGGGATTTCTCCTCACGGAATGGGGAAGTGACCAGATGGGATTTCTCCTCACGGAATGGGGAGTTGGCCCAGATGGGATTTCTCGTCACAGAATGGGAAGTGACCAGATGGGATTTCTCCTCACGGAATTGGGAAGTGACTCGATGCGACGAAAATCGTCGCCCAAAAAACTCGCAGAGAAGTGCGGCCGACCCCGCCGAATTCCGAACACCGTGGTGGTCCAACAGCCGCCAGAAGCTGACGAATACCCGTCGGGTGCCGAGTTTGTGTACACCTGCGCCCCGGGCTACCGGTCTGACACACCGGATCTCAACGTGTCGGCCACCTGCACCAGAGGACAGTGGCACATGAAGGATATTGTATGCTCAGGTGAGTCATTTCGAGTAGAATCCTGTTAAAACTCAAGGCCACACATTAGCAGAGAGAATGGACTCACTCACTAAACTCCGCAGTGGTGAGCTGCGGACATCCGGGAGATCCGGCCAACGGGAAACACGTGAACTGGAACTACACCTACAAGCAGAGGGTGACTTATTTCTGCTTCGAAGGCTACAGATTGACCTGCCGATCAAAGACGGAAAATGTTTTAGATTGTGAGTTTAATTTCAACAACAGTTCTTGTTGCTTACTACTCGCCAAGATCACAGAAAGTAGCTAGCTGCGCTTTTTTAACCTTAAATTGTCCAGGTCAAGTTCGCGTGTGCAACGCCGACGGACGCTGGACTGGAAGCGTGCCCGAATGTAAAAGTGAGTCCTCGATTTAGAAATCATCGGAATGGAATAATAAGATCTCTTGGCTACGAGTAAGAAAACTTTTTGTCCTACTTATTCGATACAGCGGTTGGTAACTAACCGATTTCAGGCATACTCTGTCCGAATCTGCAAAATCCCGCCAACGGAATGGTCAGCAAAGGCTGGAATTTTGTCAACAGCGTTGTCCAATACAGCTGCCATGCCGGCTACAGGCTGGTGGGCACAGCCAGCCGGATGTGCCGCCGAAACGGCACCTGGGATGGCGAGGTGCCTCGATGCGTTGTTCAGGACTGCGGCCAGCCGCCATTCGTACCAAACGCCTACCGAGTGCAGGTTAATCGCATATTTTTTCTATTTTTACTTTTAATTTACAAAACGTTATTTACTACTTTTGTAAGTAGACGAACATTGCGCACAAACCAACGCAGGTAACTAGTACAAAGTACAAGGCCCGGGTGACCTATACCTGTCTGCCGGACACCAAACTGGAAGGCGAGAATGGCGGCCAGATCGTCTGCCAGACCGATGGTCGGTGGGTCCCGGCGCCGCCAAAGTGCCGCAGCCACTGCGAGGCGCCGACCATCGCCTGGGGCCGCGCTCTGATTGGCCGACCCGACGGGCCGCCGGCTGTGAACAAAGTGCCCTCGGATACAACACTGTGGGTGCGCTGCGACGAGAATTATCAATTGCAGAGGACGCTTTATCCGAGATGCGACAATGGCACTTGGACCGCCATACCAGCTTGCGTGCCGAGTGAGTTTGTCGATGATAATAATTATATTCGCCGAGAGCATCCGAGAGCTGTGTACAGCTGCTCAGTCCTGACCACCATTCTTAATTTTCCGGACCTCATCTTGGTGGAGTCCCTTGGTGAAAATTGTCTCCTCGAGCTGGGTCTGGAACCTAGGACATTCCGGTCGTAAGACTGACACCCTAACCAAAGGGGCGAGTGGCTCGGCGGTCTAGCGCGTCTGTCTTGTGTGCCACTGGTCCAGGTTCGACCCCGCGTTGTAGGTTGGCTATTTTCCCTAGCGCGGTTTCGTGTCCAGGGTCACATTAATTTGGGGCCTTGTGCACGAATTGGTTGGGCTGTGGGCCAGTCGTGCAATTTACGCCCATGAGGGCAACCCCCCAAGGCATAGAGAGTGTACATGCCTGGAATTACCGCTTGTGTACACCCTATGTGAATGCGTAACAGGGTGCCGGCCTGTGTGTGTGTCTATGCCTGTACACCGTACTTAGTGTGACTGAACGCGCTTCAGGAGTCAGCGCAATGGACAGTCATTGCACAGTCGCTGGTTGTGGGACGATGTCGCTTTAAGCGTCAAAGTGCCTACAGACCTCCTGCAGATTTAGATTTAGCTTCTTTTAGACACCCTAACCAATAGGCTAGGACTGCTGTTGCCTTTGAATACAGTTAAATGACATAATTAAAAAGGGGACATGCTAACCAATCAGCAAGTTAGATTTTAGACTACAAAATTTACATCAAATGTACACCATTGTTTGTAAAGTACTTTTCAATTGCTTCTCAGAGGACTGCAACGATCGGCCACCACTAGTAAAAAACGGCATCGCCAGATTCTATGGTACGAAGCACAACGACCGAGTCATTTACTCCTGCTACGTTGGTTACGAGGCGTTGCGAGGCTCCAGCCTGCTCACCTGTCGCTACGGCAGATGGGTCGGCAATCCACCTGTCTGCACTAAAAGTTAGTCGCGGTCGATCATGTTTTAGACTCAATAAGTAAATAGTCTAAGGATTCATCTTGAAAAAAACATTTCAGAGAAATGCCCGTGGATTGAATCTCCAGTAGGAGTAGAGAAATGGCTAATAGGACCCGAGGGCATCAAGAACCAATGGACTCGGCCGCAGACAACGTCAGACAACGAGGAGCTCGTCCAGTTCCAGTGCATCGGCAAGGGCATGGTGCTGCGAGGCCACACTCACGCCATCTGTTTGAACGGTCAGTGGCGGCCGCCGGGCAGTCCGCGCTGCGTCAAGCAGATGCACAAGCAGATCCCGCACGACTGGCTATTCTATCGAGTTGGCAAACGGTGAAGATCTTGGTTCGACTTTTCTCAATGTAGAAGCAAAAAAAGCTTCGCAAAAGAGCTTTGCAGAATTTTTCATTTTCCAAATTTAAAATCAGCTTTTACATTAACTGGCGTATCCAGTCTGTATTCGATGCAGTACCTCTTTTTACTTATTGTCTGATGGTTTATCATATTTAAGTGTATGATACAAATTTAATAATGTTTTTGGTTAAATTCATATCAAACTTATTTGTTTTTCTTTTGTTTTGTTTAAATCTATTAACTTTGTATGGTTTAGGTGGGCGAGAAACTTTCCCTGCAAATATTGAGTAAGAAAGGGGGCTTTCCCGCCCAAATTCTAAAAATAGCGATAGCTTAAGCACGTCAGCCAATCAAATAAAAATCGAAACTTTTTTTATTTTAAATAAACTTTACCACCATGATTGTTTTGCTATCCAAAATTTATATCGATATTTTGTTCAATGTGAAACAATTATTGTCAGTCTTATTCCCTTGAATTTAACACTATCGTTTCATCATAACTTTAAATGGGAAAGTAAAAAGAAAAATAAATAAAATAAATTTTTTTTAATGAAATAAATACTCGTATTTTTGTGGCTATCGTTAAAATGGCAAAGCATTCAATTTTAAGAGTCAAAGGTCTACTATGAGTAGCTAATAAAATTCATAAGTTAAGGTTGGAAAACTTATGCTGATGCTTATTTTCTCAACTTCTTGCTTAAAAGTTACCCGAATTGAGCTAAAACGCTTACTACACTACTTTAAGTGACTTTCTGCGGGTTTTTCTATGATGCAGTATTTTTTGCGAAATCTGATAAAATAGCAAAAGTTAAAACTTTTTTTGCTATAATTTTTTTATTGTACACTTAAACTCTTGGCTATTTCGATCCCATTTATTTCAGAAGCTCACAAAGCTATTTTTTTCCTCGAATTATCAACAAAGCATTGAAAATGCGTTTTTAAACAATAAATGAAAACTAGCCTTGCATTTTTTCATCAGCAGACAAGGACGATAAAGCTACACCTTCTCCACTTGAGCTGCTTAAGTCACAAAATTGAGGCCCTTCGTACAGGAAATTTATGAAAACTCTCTCCCCCGCTCAGCTGTCTCTCCCGAGCTTTCTCTAGCCGGTAAAGAAAAGCGGAGCAGTATTGCTCAGGTGAGGCCTGACCATGCAGCGAGAAGTGGCAAAGACATTAGTGCGCAAATAATGGCAGCAGGGTGAGCAGCTAGTAACCTGCGCTAGCCAAGAAAGAGCCGGAGAGATAAAAGAGATACTAGCTGCTCGGTAGCAGATTCTAGTAGCCATGGCTCCCCTTGAGACAGACGCCCCAACCTACGCAGAGACTAAAATAAACCGTAAGAATCCAGAGAGTGTCAAACCTTAGCCTTTGCTTTTTGCCTATCTCCTAAACTGAAATTCGGCCAATTTTGAAGACGTCATTCTAAATGACAGTTGAAAGTCGGCAAGGCCTTTCTTGGCCACTGGTGCAGACTCAGCGCCTGCTCACTCAGCCAGTGGACTATGCGACAGAAGCTGCCGGCAGCAGGCTCAGTGCAGCCAGATGGACTCGCAGCCTGGCCTATTGGCCAATTTCAACCACAGAGGCTGGCGGGGAGGCAGTGCCACAGCCGTCGGTACTGCCGCCTCATCACCGGCTGCATCCGGATCGTTCGAGAACATTCTGCATGCCCGAGGGGTGGACAAGCGAGGCCCAGTTGGAGGAAGATTTGAACAAGCTGCACTCGGCTGCGACCGAACTCCATAAGCGGAAGGTGAGGGAGAAATCAGAGGGGAGAGATGGAAGGGATGCAGTGGGAAAAATTTGCTACTTTCATTCTTTGAACATAATCATTCATAACGCTTTAGCCTTCGCGGAAGTGGCGCAGCTCACTCAACTCGCCCTCAATAACACTATCAACTTCGAAAACATTGCCAACGTCAAAGACTAACGCAAGAAGGTCGAATCAGCAGTCAAAGAGCTCGCCAGTGATACCAGCAATAGTCATCACTAGATTTGGTGACCAGCACCTGCCGCCACCTCTTCAGCCGCCCGCTCTCAAGCCAGAGGATACCAACAAAGACCCGGATGGACCACCGAGTAAAGACCCGCCACTCGCAGAGAAACCAACGCCCAGTGCAACAGTGAATTCAACTGCGGACGCAACCCCAGTGGCGGACTATTTCTCTCTGACGCAAACACCATTTGGTGGAGTTACCGTGCGGCGGGTTAGCGCCGGACTAACGACTGCCCTAGTTGGACGCAACGGAATTCCCGCGCCGCCCGCTGCTGCAACAGAACAATCCACCGGACTGAAACAGACCAGATTGGTCAAACCAAATCTATGCTGGAATGCGGAATTGACGGATCCAAACGCTGTGAGTTGGTCTTGAAGTGTCTTAAATTGCTTGCACCCTTTGTAGCTGGTAGGAGTGATCGTACAAGTATCTGTTGGTACCCATCCTGTGCACATCCAGACCGTCATGTGCGGAGCGCAGCCAGGTTCGAAAGAGGCAGCAGCCGCGGCGGCAGCGGCAGCCGAACTCGAAGCTCAAAAACGCAATCGCCGCATTGTCGGCTTCGATCACTTTGGCAGTGGCGAGGAGCTCGGGACGTCAGCTAGGGAGGCCGTCATCTTGAGCCGACTTCGGGCTCGCTCGGCGGACCAGCAGCGGAAGCAGCGCGAACGACAACTGCCGTCCAATCAGCCGGGGATGGGACACGAACTGACGGCCTCGGACTACACCTCACTGCTCCCCATTGCCGAGTCTGTTGACGCGCTTCGAACATCGAAAATCGAAGCAACCCCTGACCAGGCACTGGAGAACTCGAAATCTACGGTTACAGAAGTCGAGGCTTCATCGAAACCAAGGCTGAAAGCATCGGCGAACAGGCTGAAAAATAAAAATCCTCATCGGCGAGCTCAGTCGCTGCTGACTCGGCCGATCGCGCCGCCGACTTTCTCGCCGCGTCGCGACCAGGCAACCGACGCTGGCCTGATTGTGTCAACGCTGACCGCACCGCGGAAGGCGGCTCAGGCCGGCGCCGCGTCTGCCGGGGTCAGGCGGGTAGCCGGTGCTCGAGCCGTGTCGTCTTCATCCTCGGCATATCAACGTCTAGGCGACGACGGCGTCCGCGGCGGGGAAACTTACCTCTCGATTGTGAGCTCGGTGGGTCCTGGCCGACTCTGGTCGACAGGCGGAGTTGGTCGTTCAGCGCCGCAAGCGTCGCCGCTGCCACCGCCGTCTCTGCCGGCACCTCCGCTTCCGCCACAACCTCCAGTATCGTTGGCGCCGCTGCCGTCGACACCGAGAGAGGCGGAGCTGAAATCGCCGAGCGTTGCTTCAACGGCATCGCTGACTTCAACGAAAAATTCTGAAGGCACGGGCGCGGGCGCCGCAGTCAAAGGAGGCGCCGTGGTGAAAATTCCTCATGGTGATTGAGCTTTCACTGATCGATTTGACTTTTATGCTGCCGTCAGTTGTACTACCTGTACCAAGCTTTCCATTTGTGATTATAAATTCGAAATTTATTGTTTTTTCGATTGGATCCAAGCTAGATGCTTCACAAATTATGAGTTCTCATATTTTGATGGATATCGTAGCAATAAAGTCGCGTGTTTTGAGCGTCAGCACTGCACTTTTCTGTAGCCCTCTGGTGGACGCTTTACTAAATATCTGGAAATCAAACTAGGGAAATTAAAAGCAGCAAGACTATACTGGATGATCACGCTGCTTCAACGTGAGATAATCTTATCTACAGGCTCGGATTTCATCGCATTTCAATTTCGGGAAAATTTTTCGTATGAATTTCAAATGCAGGTGTTAATATGGCCTCTATAGATTACAATAATGTAGTTTAAATTAACTTGGGCGATTATAAGCCAAGTGTTCTCTGAAATTACAGTGTCCATGGATGTGTTCTTCATTCCCGCGCTAGGGCTTCTTTCGGGTTCGTTAGTTTGCAATATTATAAAAACATATTTTCAATATATAGATTTGAGGACGCGAAGCCGACAGAAATGTGTCTTGTCTGAAGATAAAGTCATCCAGGTTGCATTTAGTTATATATTATTTAATCTTTTTTTGAAGAACGATTGGCGAGTTTGGTTATCCCCAACAAATCAAGATGGAATTCACTTTTTTCATGGCACGTGCACAGATATAGAAAGAATTATTAAGCGTGGCTATGAAATCTTTCAACCAACTTCAAACTGGACAAAAAAATTCAGATCAAACTCAGGCAATCCATCCAATACAAATAGTGAGTACTTATTGTATTGAACTGTTTGGCGAAAAAATCATGACAAATGAAATACTTTTCTTCGCAGTTTCGACATCAACATTGATTCAACCAGTCCCTTTATGACCCGAATTTTATAGCGAAAAACCAAAATTTCGCATTAAAAAACACATGGAATTAAATGGATTAAAAAGCATGCATTTCTAGTTAAAAATATTTTTTGTTGTGCTCAAATAGTGATCAAAAAGTGACTCGAATAATAACGAATAATCAACACGTAGACTTCTGTTTCTTAGTAATGGTTAATTAAACTGGATTTCCCGACTATGAAACGTAAGGAACCGTGTCTCTAATGAGCTTATGACTTATCTAATTTTTATGTTTCAACGGCTGAAGGATATATAGCAGTCCCCTTTAGTCCCTTCTTAGCAATCTACCTACCACCCCTAGTCACATGAATTATTAATGAGAGGCATTTGTACCGTTAACAACAAGTAACTAGAGATCCTTGTTGACAAAGGTCCCCGTTGCTGATTAAGCGTCTTCGCCATTTTATAGCCACCCAAATTTTTTTTGATTCGCAAGCAAAATCTTTCTTTTTTCCTTTGATCCCGGAAGCCTTGGCGAAGCGGGAAGCGAAAGGATTGGTGAAGAATCGCCGAGCCTGCTTTTAACTGGCTGCGAATTAGCTGTGCTGCACTTTCTCGATGGTGCCTCAGTGACTGACTTTCAGCTCCGAGTTTGTTCATTTGACTTTTTATTAGTGCCTCGATCCTCATAAAATAAATTTAATCATCGAATTAATGTGTTCTGAACAGCAATTCCTCGGGTTCAGACTAAATTAAGTAGCTTTTAGCGGTGAAAGCAAAATACACGAAAGGACAAATCTGAAAATTTAAAACAGCGGTAAGTTCCAAAACAAACACGAAAGATTGGGGATAAATATGGGAATAATAAAAGCCGAATCGATCCAGATTAAAGCAAGCTAGGTCCCAGGCAGATTAACAGTTACTACGACAGTGAAAGGAAATGATAAAGCATCAAATTAAAAGCTTGGCTCGCATTGTATCTGCGAAGATTTCCTGCTTGTTTTTGCAGAAGATAATCCATCTGCCTGTCTAAAAAGCCTTGGCGATGTAGCCAGCAAGCGTCAAACTCGCTCTCCCGACGCTAACTTTTGTTGTTGACATTGGCTACCGCCGAGTTCTGCCTCGCCTTCCTTCGCGGCCTACTCGATCGCAACAGTCGGTGCACTGATAAAAATAGGCCACCACACAGCCCAGAGACAGGCAGCAATTGAGCAGGTTGCTCACCCAAAATAGCTGGTTCAGCTTCTCATAATTGGCCAATTCTATGAGGCGCAGCAGCAGAACTGGCAGGCAGAAAGCCAACTGACCAGCATTCATCGTCAGCAGAGCCCAAAAAGAGCGCCTGTAGCGCCACCGCCGACGCAGCTGCGCCAGCATCACGGCGGAGGCAACCACGCCGATAGTTAACGGCAGCACTGACTGCAGCGGCATCGCCACGCCCGCGTTTAGAGCCGCCTGGAGTCCCGGACTGGCGCCGACGCTGATCAGAAGCGGCTCGATCAGCACAGGCTGTCGGCTGAGGAGCCACGGGCTGGTGCTGGAATTGGCGTCGGCGCAGGCCACCCCGGCCACGCCGAGGGACTGAAGGCCGGCGCAGCACGCCGAGGCGAGGGCTAGCAGCAACCGCCAGCAGCGCCCGCGCCCGACTGCACCTCCACTGCCTCTGCAACTGCAACTCCAACCATGCCTGCATTTGCGTTCGCCTTCGTTTATCTGGCTTCCATCTGCAGCATCGAAATCGCATTTATTGTCAATGTTCAATGGTGTCCATTCAATGTCTTCCTCATTCTCAGGTGATTGCACATATTGTATTTTTTGGTGGTCTTCCTCGTCTTCTTTTGGTCGGGCGCTCTCAGTGTCTTCCTCGTCTTCTTTTGGTCGGGCGCTCTCAGTGTCTTCCTCGTCTTCTTTTGGTCGGGCACTCTCAGTGTATTCCTCGTCTTCTTTTGATCGGGCACTCTCAGTGTATTCCTCGTCTTCTTTTGATCGGGCACTCTCAGTGTATTCCTCGTCTTCTTTTGATCGGGCACTCTCAGTGTATTCCTCGTCTTCTTTTGGTCGGGCGCTCTCAGTGTCTTCCTCGTCTTCTTTTGATCGGGCATTCTCAGTGTCTTCCTCGTCTTCTTTTGATCGGGCATTCTCAGTGTCTTCCTCGTCTTCTTTTGATCGGGCACTCGCAGTGTCTTCCTCGTCTTCTTTTGATCGGGCGCTCTCAGTGTCTTTATCGTCTTCTTTTGGTCGGGCACTCTCAGTGTCTTCCTCGTCTTCTTTTGATCGGGCACTCTCAGTGTCTCCCTCGTCTTCTTTCGCCTTGTCTTCGTAGGGTCGTGCAAAGCTTGTGCCTTCGTTGTCTTTTTTGGATCGTGTGCACTCAAAGAATTTTTGGACTTCGTTTAACTGCGAATACTTCGCATCATGGTTTTGTTCGTTCGATGGTGCGCACTCAGTGTCTTCCATATTCTTGTACACGTTTAAAACCTCCATTTCGTCCATAACATCGAACTGGATTCTTGAATTTCTCTCAAGTTCTTCTTCTCCTGGGCAAGGGTTTCCGTTTCGGGGACGCTGACTGGTGCGGACAATGCAGCAGCAGCAGCAGCAGCGGCGGCGACGTCGCTGTCCAGCCTTCATCCGTCTGACTGACGGCTAGCTGTCTGCGAAACAGGCAGCAACGGTGCATGGCCACCAGAGCCAGCAGCCAGTTTCGCTGGAACATAAGCACCGATGCCAACCACTGGTTGAGACCGAGACCAAGGCTGCCTGGCAGACTGATTAGCACCACAGGATACCCGCTGCTCAACTTTAATCCCAGCAAAGCGGCGCTGTCAATCATCAGGCAGACAGCAATGCCGGACTCCGTTGCCAATAGGCGTCGAAGAGTGCCGGCGAGTGCCGGATCAGTGCGTCGGTTCTGCAGCACCAGGTAGCGAGCCGCAATCGACAGGGATAAAATAGAGCAGCTGAAGGCTACGAATAGCCAGGCCTGAATGTGCAGCTCCGGGCAGTGCGTACTGCCGGCACTGCTGCTGCTGCCGCCGCTGCTGCTTCCGTTTAACAAAGACTGCTCGGAGCAGTTCACGAGCCGGTGATACAGAGGAAACTGCAGCATTGCCGATGCTACTCTTGCTTTTCCCTCCTATGTCTGTTAGATTCGCAGTTTATTAGGCCTAGTCATTGCAAGTCTGTAGTTTGCTTTTTTATGTTCTTCTGCGTAAACAAGCTATTGGTTTGAGTCTGAGCCAGCCAATAGCTCACCCGAACTGCAGTATCTGACCTGTCTTTACTGGATGCTGTTTAATCAGGCGCATGATGAGATGACGGATTATTTGAGACAGCGCTTTGTTGGTGAAATAATTATGCTTGTGTAAACAACAGCTGAATAGGAGGCAGGGAGAGGAGCAACCTCGCTCATTTTTTTTATTTCAATTAATTTATTTTCTTAGATTTTAACAGCCGTAAATTTCTTAATTTCTTTTCGAAACCCACAATCAAGTTCTGTTGCAGGATTAGGTTCCATTTTACTAACCTGCTAACTCGGTTTTATCCCTCCGGAGATTTTGTTTGAGCCAGTTCTGGTTGGGGCTTTGCTTAATCCCAGATAGCTCGTAATGACGTAGCGAGAGCTTGTGATGCCTATCATGTTTCTTTCTATTTAAATTTGAACTTTATGTATTGAATTAACAAAGCAAAGAACTGTCTATGCAAAAACACAGCTGTCACAATAGGATTAGAAATTTTTGCAATATCAATAGATTTATTTCTAATTTAGCTCGAAAATGTCTTGGGATCGAGACCCACGTATAGATGAAAATTTTTGGTACCTTGAGCAGAGCACTTAACCTTGAATTGCTCGAGTCCACCCACGTATTAATAAAGTCCAATTTGCCGTTGTTTTTCTGTTTAACTTGAAAAAATAGCCGAGACGAATAGAGGGCTTCAGTTCGCAAAGCTCCCAGTTACACTCGTAGGTGACTCCCCTGTCGGTTCCATTCTCTCTCTTTCTCTCTCGGTCAAAGAGCGGCTCACTGTAAGCTCAATTTTGTGAGCAGAAACTCAGGTGTTCACAGTGTCGATAAAGTGGCCAAGCTGACTAATTTCACCAGACAAATTTGGTATGAGGACTGCTTCATAAAGAAAGCAGATTGGCGAAAATTGTATTCGGCATTCGGCTTGCTCCTTCAGTTGCACCTGCGATTTCTATGATTGTTGGACAATATACGAGCGTATACAGTCAATGTGTTTTTGGGATGCCACTTAGCTATGAAAAACAAGAATGATCGTTTTCGGTTGCTTCCGGCTTTCCTTTATTTATTAACTATAGCAACTTTCTCTCGTTTGCTAGCTAATTAATATGGTAAGTAGTATAATTAGCAAGTTTTTATTTCCAATTTTTTAACGAAAATAAAGTAAAGAATTACAAAGAGAAACTGATTTCCAAGGATCGACTCAAAAATACATATGCAAAAATACGAAAAGACTGACAGAAAGATGTAGGAAATGATGTCGTGAAAGTACACGACAGACAAGACGACAGATACAGGTAGATATCAGGACACGAACAAACAAGACCAGTTTTTTACGTAGCTCTTCAAGGATGCCGCCGAAGTTTTAGTCCGCTGCCGATGCATTGAGGCCAACCAAAAACTCGACGCGAGTTCTTTATGCGTTGTGATCTTTCAATTTCGAGGTGCAGAGCTTCTCGAGAGCTTCTCTGGTTGGCAAAGATTCCTCAGGACTGAGTATGCTTCCTTGACGATTGCTGTGACGACCTTGGCTTTCTTAGCACGTAAATTAGTGGTCTAGCCTCTTCAGATTGATTTTTAATACGTGCGTATTTATAATTATAAAAAATTGAAGCTTTAGCAGCTTTTAGTTGCTACGAGCTAGATTTTTAGCCGATTGGCAGTACAAGATTGTCATAAATTGGACAAGCTAATGCACAGTCCTCACCGCTGGTGACTGTGATGATTCTCGAACTCTATTGATGTTAATTTCAAGTAGTGACCAATCTCACAAGCATAAATACATTCTGATTATTCGAAAAATCCGACTCTGCATAGCTATAACAGTCTAAATTTGTTTAGGCTGCCAAGAGCTACTTACCCTTGCTGGGATAAATTAATGATGGGCAGATGCAAGAATTCTCATACTCTAGGAAAACAAATACCATCGCTTAAAAAGAAAGCAGCGACATTTCACTCCCCCAACCCGCTTCTGTGATGGCTTAGCGTGTTAACCCTGTGCAAACAGACACAAGAAAAATTTTGAAGAGAAAACTCTGGACCCTGGCAAAAATTTAAATTTTTACACAGTTTCTGCTTAGCTGGGTTAAAAAGCGCTCCAAGCGATGACTTAAGAAAAACGTTATTATCATTGGAAAGGCTCCATACATCTTATACGGATGCTTTCACCTGTCAAATCGATTCGCTAGCTAAGTTATTGACAGCTTCACTGTGAAATTTGATTCTTATAATACAGCCACAACAGCCAGAATCTAAAAGCTGTGCAGCTCTCCTCAAATTACTGAACCTATCTGAAACGCCGAAAAATACGACACAGATGACGAGAGCTTCACTTACACTGCTGAGTCTTGCCGCAGTGCTGCTTGGGTCAGGGTGCTCTACACCAACAGTCCTATATTATCACAGAGCTACTGGAGTGGACTGCATCAGCTCCGACTTCAGCCGGACTCTGCCGGGCCTGTGCACCCGACTCCGCTGCGCCGCCCACTGCGCTAAGCTGGCCAACTGCCTGGCCTTCAGGCTGATCACGGATGGCGCCTGTCAGTGCAAGCTGTTCGTGTTCGATGCGTGCAGTCACCGGGTGCAGTCGGTGCCCAGCTGCACTCACCAGGTCACTGTGTACGTGAGGTCTCTGGCTGGCGTGGCTCCGGGTCGCCTGTGTCCGCCCGGATACGGGCACACTCGGTACGGCACTTCGTACAAAATTATCAGTTCGCCTAAAAGGAACTGGACTGGAGCCAGTCAGGTCTGCAGATCGGATCCGGGATTGTCCAAGTTTGCTGACGCGATCGACCGAGATGAAGCTGAGTACCTTCGGTCTCTGAAGGAGTTGACTGGCCAATTATACAGCTATTTTCTTGGCAGTTCTGGACAATCAAACTCCCGATCGAGTTGGAGTTGGTCAGCTTGCAATCTGCCCATCAACGCCAGTGTGTGGATGTCCAACCAGCCCAACGCGGCACCGAGCTGCACCAACCTGTATTATCTCTATTCAACCGGTGGAATCGATGACTTCAATTGCGGCAACAATCAGGGCTTCATGTGCGAGTGCCAGTCCGTGTTTTGAAACTGAACTTGGATAAAAAAAACTTTTTTGCTGAACGTAGCAACCGGTAAGGCAGTATTTGCAAAAGCTTAAAAGCAAAAAAATCTTTAGGGTACAGTACTAATATGTACTCGTTTGCATCTAAGATGCCAGACTGAAATTGCAGCTCTCTCAGCAGTTTAATTTTAAATATGGTTATGATATGATTACCACGTTTACTATATTATGGTTAGTTTAGGACAAATCGTAGTTATGTATGGACACATTACCAAGTTAATAAAGGAATGGTTTTAGTAAACACTTAACTCCAAGTACTCAGGAACTTGGTGTCAACGCAACGTAAAAACCATGCGAAAAACTATTTGAGGAGACCCCGCTTTAATCAGCGTTTTAATTATATTTGATAACTACTGTCAGTAGTACCTAAGAAGTTTATTTAATTATATTAGTTGCCAAAGCTCATAAAAAACGAATTTTATAATTGAGCCACGCCAGTTTACGATGCTTGAAGAATGCGTTAACTCTCACAAATTTTATTGCAACCAAGCAATACTCTTCATGAGGTCAAGTGAGTTGTAGATTGGCTCATCCAACGTGTACAGACTGTGTTAATGCATCGGCAAGACCAGCAGTAAACTATCAGCTATAGCTAGCCAGATAAAAATGTTATAAATGGCACTTCTTGTGATTGACGGGGGCATAAACAATTTCTGAGCAAACACACCAAGATAATTTCGGAATGCGCTGCTCTAGATGCAACTGGGAGCAGTGCATCCGACTGCAATGGATCTAACACTATACTTGAAGTAATGCACCCGCTTCGCATTCTAGCAACCAATGCCTGCATCCAATCGGAGCATGAATGCCATGGAAACTGCTGGCTGGTCTTTTTCTATTAAAAAATACATGCTTGAGAGTCTTTAATGCCGTCGATGAATGCACAGTTATGAAAGCTCTAGAAAATTTATTATTTTAAAGACCTTTTTCTTTACTAAAAGATTTAGCTTCATTAAACCAAAATGAAACTGCGGCTGTTTGCTTGCATGTATCTTCAGCTGCTCCGCTTATTCGAGGTTCTGTCAGAGTCCTGCACCACAGCCCAGGCGAAACTCCATGAAACCAGCGGAGTGGACTGCGTGAGTCCCGACTTCGCCCAGCTCGTGTCCGGTGTGTGCGCTGCTCTGCATTGCAGCCTGATCTGCGCTAACAAGGAGAAGTGCCAGGCTTTCAGGCTGATCACGGATGGCGCCTGTCAGTGCAAGCTGTTCGTGTTCGATGCGTGCAGTCACCGGGTGCAGTCGGTGCCCAACTGCACTCACCAGGTCACTGTGTACGTGAGGTCTCTGGCTGGCGTGGCTCCGGGTCGCCTGTGTCCGCCCGGATACGGGCACACTCGGTACGGCACTTCGTACAAGCTGGTCACGGCTGAGTCAGAAAACTGGAATGTTGCCCGTGAGAGATGCAGCTCAGATGCTGGACTGTCCAAGTTCGCTGACGCAATCGATATGGACGAAACGAGCTACCTGATTTCGCTACGTTCGGCTATTCGCTACACCGTCTCAAGTTTGGACTTTTTCACTGGCGGCAGTCAGCAGGCCGCCTTCAGCTCGAAGTCGGACGGCTGGATGTGGACTGCCTGCAACATCTCGGTGGAGTATGGACTGTGGCAATCTGGTCAGCCTGATGGGGGGTTCCCTTACCAAGGCTGTGCAGCTCTCTACCAAAAATTCAACGGTGGAATCGATGACTTTGGCTGCGATTCTAAGATAGGCTTCATCTGCGAGTGCCCGTGTTCTGATGTGCATAAGGATTAAAAGGGTTTCTCACGTAACCTCTGGTAGATTTTCGTCGCAGTGAATTTCTGTTTACGAAAATATTTCTCAGTAGAAAATATGAGAGAGTTTGTTTTTTACCTCCATAGGGCGCGAATCTATTGCTAATATTAGCTAAAGTGCAAGAATAAGCAGAAAAACGCTGAGTGAAATATTTTTTAAACAGTGCCGTAAAATGAGGCTTTGCGATTGGGTCTAAGAAGTTTTCTTGCAGACATTTTGCTTGCGCGATGTTGGCATGACGAAGTTTGCTTGCTGAACTCAAGCAAGCAAGCAAAATTCGGCTTCCCAAAGCATTTTCATATTCTCTTGTGAGTTTTGTTACAGGTTAAGCAAACGGCTTGCCAACTTATGGTGCCACACTTCAACTGCAGTGAAGAAACGCTTACGAGCTATTTCCAGAAGGTCGTGAGTTTAGCTCATATATTGAATTGCAACAAAGATCTATGAAATCGTAGTGGTTGATTGATTTACTTGATTTATTTTGTTGCACGCGTTATATTTATAAGCTCTAGAATTTTTACGACGGAGTTAAAGTTAGTCAGCCTGCAATCGACGGCTAAAGCTAAATCTGCAGGAGGGCTGTAGGCACCTTGGCGCTTGAAGCGACATCGTCCCACAACCAGCGACTGGCCATGACTGTCCATTGCGCTGACTCCTGAAGCGCGTTCAGTCACACTAAGTACGGTGTACAGGCATAGACACACACACAGGCCGGCACCCTGTTACGCATTCACATAGGGTGTACACAAGCGGTAGTTCCAGGCATGTACACTCTCTATGCCTTGGGGGGTTGCCCTCATGGGCGTAAATTGCACGACTGGCCCATAGCCCAACCAATTCGTGCACAAGGCCCCAAATTAATGTGACCCTGCACACGAAACCGCGCTAGGGAAAATAGTCAACCTACAACGCGGGTCGAACCTGGACCAGTGGCACAAAGGCAGACGCGCTAGACCGCCGAGCCACTCGCCCCCTGCCCATCAACGCCAGTGTGTGGATCTCCAACCATCAACCCAATGCCACGCCAAGCCGTATTAACCTGTATAATGCCTTTTCAACCGGTGGAATTGATGCGCTCGTAACTTGAATTGCGACAACAATTTGCGAATGCCAGTCAGTGTTCTGAAGCTGAACTTGGATTAGAAAGCAAAACTTTAATGCTGAACTTTCTGAACAGGTTTACAAAATATGAAACCCGTGTCCATTATAATAAGATTGGTTGTTTTTCTCTTGCTTGCAGAAAAGTGACAAAAATGTCTGTCAAAAAGAAGAGAATGCGAAAATGAAATACTCCGGAATGAAAAATAAATTTGCGAATCTCATGCGTTTTGTCACTAAAAATATAATACTTTTCGCATACAACAACAACAACAACAAAACAAAATACGCTGTCAAGGTGGTGAAAAGCAGCGTCACAGGGCGTACCTCCGGGTACTTTTCGCATGAGTACTGTCAATAGCACCTAAAGTCAGGGAGTTGACTTTATTCAGTTACGATCATAAGTAGTCAAAAGACACAAAAAACTTTCAGAATTGTGCAAGGTTATTTTATTAAATAACTTGAATAGTTTAGTATTTCAGGTTCTGTATATTAAGCACTCTAGTGAGACAGATCGTGAATAAAATTTTGATTTACTCTGCACCAACTATTTTGCAAGCACAGTTAAAGGGCAGACCGATTATGCAACTGTATAGGAGTAATTCCTGCTCGTTCATAAACTGCACGTAGGCTCAGAGAAGCATGAACTTTACATTTCGTTACAACTTACCAGGAGCAGCGCGACACGTGTAGAATGCGTTGAATGCTTCAACTTTAATTGCTACTAAGCGTTGCTGTTCATGAGGCAAAGTGGACATGTAGATAGATGGCACATCCAACGGGTATTGACAATGCTAATGCATCAGCGATTAACAAAAAGCTCATGCTCAGTTTTAAAGGCACTTTTCCTGCAAGGGATTCTATAGGCAGTGCCTTACCCAACTATAACTTGGAATTGGATAAAGGACATTCCGTGTGATTGACTTCATCCTAAAATTGTCCAGCAAGCACGCGCCACCATATTCGGCAGCCATTTCTCTCAATCCAATAAACGGAGAGCAGTGCATTCCAACCGAGACGGGATGGACCTAAAATTATACTTGAAGTATTGCGCTTGCGATCGCCTTAGAGCAACCAATCTCTATAGATCCCATCGCAGCCAGATACTTTGCAAAGGCGAGTAGTCTTTTCTTATCAAAAATTTAAATACACAAAATGACTAATCGTAGTTTGCCAAAGAATCTTCCAAAAATTAAAGCCTAAATCAAGAACTTAAATCTTACAGTCTACTGTTTCAAAAGAAATGAAATTGCAGGTGTTTGCGTTTCTTCAGTTGCTCCCGATACCCTTGGTTCTGTCCGAGTCCTGCACCACAGCCCAGGCGAAATTCCATGAAACCAGCGGAGTGGACTGTGTGAGTCCCGACTTCGCCCAGCTCGTGTCCGGTGTGTGCGCTGCTCTGCATTGCAGCCTGATCTGCGCTAACAAGGAGAAGTGCCAGGCCTTCAGGCTGATCACGGATGGCGCCTGTCAGTGCAAGCTGTTCGTGTTCGATGCGTGCAGTCACCGGGTGCAGTCGGTGCCCAACTGCACTCACCAGGTCACTGTGTACGTGAGGTCTCTGGCTGGCGTGCCTCCGGGTCGCCTGTGTCCGCCCGGATACGGGCACACTCGGTACGGCACTTCGTACAAGCTGGTCACGGCTGAGTCAGAAAACTGGAATGTTGCCCGTGAGAGATGCAGCTCAGATGCTGGACTGTCCAAGTTCGCTGACGCAATCGATATGGACGAAACGAGCTACCTGATTTCGCTACGTTCGGCTATTCGCTACACCGTCTCAAGTTTGGACTTTTTCATTGGCGGCAGTCAGCAGGCCGCCTTCAGCTCGAAGTCGGACGGCTGGATGTGGACTGCCTGCAACATCTCGGTGGAGTATGGACTGTGGCAATCTGGTCAGCCTGATAGGGGGTTCCCTTACCAAGGCTGTGCAGCTCTCTACCAAAAATTCAACGGTGGAATAGATGACTATGGCTGCGATGCTCAGATCGGCTTCATCTGCGAGTGCCAGTCCGTGTTCTGATGTAGCGATGGAACTTTGGCAACTTATATTGAATCAACCGGAATGGTACGAGTATCTGTTGTCGCGTTTAGTAAACAGTGAATATTTGACAACAGCATACAGCATAAGTCAGTAGAATAGATCAGTGATAGTATTTCATCTCCTGAGAATAAGACTTTATTAATTATATTATCTTCAAGGCAAGAAAATACAGTAAAAAGTACGAGCCTATATCATTTTTTTTCAGAGACTTTACTGTTCAACTTGTATAAAAAGTTTGACAGCATGGGCACAATGAAAGTACTCTAGCTGTTATGGAATTGTCAGACTGTCGGCTGAGTTAGTTTATTGTTTATTTTATTGTTTTTTACTTTAATTGCCATTAGCTACGAGCATTAATTGCCAAAGTTAATGTTATTCACTCTTCAGTGCACACGCACTCGCGCCCCTGCCCTTACACTTGTCTGTGCTCAGCCCATGCTAGCTTCAATCTAAGCCTAGGTGTGAACCCACCACCCCATGCCTGTATATTCTAATTTCGCTCTCCCCGTGCCTATGCTTATGTTATTGACAAATCATCGAACCCTTACATTGCTTAAAATAAAAAAGTGGTCGCTTCAGAAGCGCGCACTGTCAGAGGCGCGCACTGGCACAAGAGCGCACTGTCAGAGGCGCGCACTGGCACAAGAGCGCACTGTCAGAGGCGCGCACTGGCACAAGAGCGCACTGTCAGAGGCGCGCACTGGCACAAGAGCGCACTGTCAGAGGCGCGCACTGGCACAAGAGCGCACTGTCAAGAGGCGCGCACTGGCACAAGAGCGCACTGTCAGAGGCGCGCACTGGCACAAGAGCGCACTGTCAAGAGGCGCGCACTGGCACAAGAGCGCACTGTCAGAGGCGCGCACTGGCACAAGAGCGCACTGTCAGAGGCGCGCACTGGCACAAGAGCGCACTGTCAGAGGCGCGCACTGGCACAAGAGCGCACTGTCAAGAGGCGCGCACTGGCACAAGAGCGCACTGTCAGAGGCGCGCACTGGCACAAGAGCGCACTGGCAGAGGCGCGCACTGGCACAAGAGCGCACTGTCAGAGGCGCGCACTGGCACAAGAGCGCACTGTCAAGAGGCGCGCACTGGCACAAGAGCGCACTGGCACAAGAGCGCACTTTTGAATAAAATTTGCAGATCATTGACTCGCTGAGAATAAAATGAAGTTATTTTGCGACGAAAAAACTTTGACTTAGAACTTTGACAAGAGAATCATAGTAATCAATTAGGCTTGCAATAGACACTTTATTTAATCGAAACCTGGCGCTTAAGGAAAGTGGGTGGTCGTACCCTCGCATCGTACAGTTACACAGGAAAAGAAAGTGCATACGCACTGAATTGACTTGAGTCAGTTAGTCGGTCAGTTAAGTTAAGTCAATTATACGATGCTATGCCTTAGCTACGTCTTTTAGCATTCGAATAAAAAACTTGGATTTCGAGTACTTTGTGACAGGCGATGTAGCAACTGTGATAGACTGTTATTTTACTTATTGCAAGGCGTGACAGACTCTGACAAAACACTTTTGAGTCACACGTGCGCGCTTCTGCCAAACTTTGACTGCGCGCTTATGCTAGGGAGCTCCTGTGATGGCGCGCGCTTATGCTAGGGAGCTCCTGTGATGGCGCGCGCTTATGCTAGGGAGCTCCTGTGATGGCGCGCGCTTATGCTAGTGCTGAGCACTTCTAACTGCGCTCTTGTGCAAGTCAAAGCATGCGCGCTTGTGCCTGTGCGCGCCTGTGCAAGACTTTGACAAAAAATACACGGGCGCGCTTGTGCCAGTGCGCGCTTATAAAGGCGACCCACAAAAAATATATACAAGCGCTGTGCCCGGCAGGCACTCTACGCTTTCTCCTACAGCAAAACCAGCCTCCCTTCTCATAACTTTACAGAAATAAAGAGAACAGAATATAAATTTATCTTTTTGAAAGGATAAGGCATAAAAATGGTACAATTTGTTCATTTTTATTACTTTTTTTCAGCTCAGCTGCTGATCTCCATCGAATGTACGATCGACTATGTACTTGCCATATATTCGCATCCTCATTTCTCATTACGAGTATGTTTATGTATGGAAGATTTTTAAGTTCCCCAATTGACGAGAGCTGCGTTTTACCAGTGACAAGAGAAATCTTTAAACATGGCGAGACTACATCCTTGAGTCTAGAGAAGACTAGAGTCAGTGTTTTTTAGAAGTGAGTTGTCTGCGCATTCAATTGCTTTTCAAATTCGCAGCGTGGGATGGAGCATGATGGGCAAATGTAAGAAAAAATAGCAAAAAAACGTCAGATCGATAATTTTCCGCCGTCCAATTCTAGTCGAGGAATGAGTTCCTCACGTCAAGAGTTGGTTTTCTCAGTTCTCTGCAAAGCCCTGTCGACAACAGGAAAGTCAATTTACCAGCCTGAAAAAGCTTCAGCCGCTTGACTTTGCTTGAGGAGTTTTAGCAAAGAAAACTACTTCAATCCCTGGATAAATCTGAATTAGAAGATATAATTAAGTCACTTCCGATGCAGTTGAGCAGCTTATTAAAAATTCTGTGGCTGACCGCAGTGCTGTTTGAGTCCTGCGTTTCTGACTCCTCGACAGCCTTGAAATTCCACAGAGCTGCAGGTGCGGACTGCGTGAGCCCAGAATTTACTCGAGCTGTGCCGGGCCTGTGCACCCGACTCCGCTGCGCCGCCTACTGCGCCAAGCTGCCCAACTGCCAGGCCTTCAGGCTGATCACGGATGGCGCTTGTCAGTGCAAGCTGTTCGTGTTCGATGCGTGCAGTCACCGGGTGCAGTCGGTGCCCAACTGCACTCACCAGGTCACTGTGTACGTGAGGTCTCTGGCTGGCGTGGCTCCGGGTCGCCTGTGTCCGCCCGGATACGGGCACACTCGGTACGGCACTTCGTACAAGCTGGTCACCTGGCCGATTCTTAACTGGAACGCCGCAAACTGGACCTGCAGTGCGGAGCCGGGCCTGTCCAAGTTCGCCGATGCAATCAACCTTGATGAAGCTGAGTACCTCCAATCGCTACAGCATTCGATCGGCGGCTCGAATAACTTTTTCATTGGCGGTTCCGGACAGTCCAACTTGCTGTCTAGCTGGTTTTGGACTGCCTGCAAGCTGGCTGTAGACACCGCATTGTGGCATGCTGACGAACCTAACGGTGGTACATCCTTGCAGTGCGCCAACCTTTATTACGGCTATACAACCGGAGGCATCGATGATTTTATTTGCGAGCAGAGTCGACCTTACATCTGCGAGTGCCAGTCCGTGTTTTGAAATGGTTGCTGCTTTTAAAAATTGAAGCGTTAACTCTAAAAATGTTTCGGATTATAACAAGCAACTACTCTACCTAAAAGTATCAAGAAATGAGAGTTTTGTGACAGCTTTGCATGCGTTCTAATCAAGCACCGTTTTTTGTTGCGCCAAATTTTAGACATCGAAAACTGATAACGAATTCCATGTTAGGTTGACTGTTGTGTACGTGATGTTCGCGATGTAAATGAGTACCCGGATGTAATTTTTTTTATTCAGACTTAATTTTTTTTAAGGTAGCTCTTAAAATGAAAGAAAAGCTCCCCTTACAAGTCATTTTTTCTCTTACTTACACGCTAAAAATCGCATTAGTTAAAGCAAAACTCTATGTAGCCGGACGTGGAGACATTGTAATACTTCAACAAACTTTAACAATGCAAACATGGAAAAATAGAACAGAAAATACAAGTCTAAGAAATGTTTTCTTTCCAACTCTGTCTCAAACAAAGATCCTCAAATACAGTCTGGTAAAACAAATTTGCCAACAGACTCCTAATTGCCTGATTCCTTCGCTTCAGCTAAATCATAGGCGTTGTGAGTGCACTGGAATCTTTAAAAAGAGTGAGGAAGACAGTAAGAAAGTAGACTAAAAATATAAGACGTTTTTCTACGATTGGAAGCACTTGACTAGACAGACACATGACTTTCCTTACAAAAAACACACGTTCGCCTAATGTAAATCCTAAACCATAGCCAAAACAGGCTACTATCAGCCTCCATTTAGAATTTACTACGCGCATTTAGAATCAAATTCTAACGAAATAAACAAGCCAAAATCTATATTTTAGATTTAAACTACAAAGTAAAAGCTGTAAGTGCCAATTATGACAGCTTATTTGATGCGTGTTTAATCAGTTCAGTTAGATTTGTAGACAGAAAGACTCAATTAAATAAAAAAGAATGTAAAAAAGTTTTTAATGCTAACGAATTGAAATGCTTCCGAAATAAAATACCGACTAGAAACACAAAGTAAAAACAAAAAGAGAAAGATATACATAGGGCAGCAAAACCTCATATTCAGATTGTAGTGGCTGTAATAGAAATATTAATACTAGATTTCAGTCCTATTCTGTGCACTTTATAGCAAAGCATACTTCAGCGCTCAATTCTTAAGCGGCTGGATTCCGCCTTAGCCAGTCCACAACAGCTGCGGCAACTTCTTTAGTACCGGCGCTGCCGCCTAGGTCGCGAGTTCGAACCCCGTTAGCTAGAGCGGCCAGAACGGCCATGCGGACCCGTCTAGCGTCGGCCGGCTCGCCGAGATATTCCAGCATGTCAGCGGAGGCGAGCAGCAGGCCGCACGGATTGGCCAGGTCGCGGCCGCGCATAGCCTGGCCGGAGACGCGGACGCCGCATTCAAATACGGCGCACCGGCCGCCGACGTTCATGCCGGAGGCGAGCCCGGCGCCGCCAACAAGCCCAGCGGCAATGTTGCCAACAATGTTGCCGTACAGGTTGGGCAGCAGCATCAGGTCGAATTGCTGCGGCCTGGAGACCAGCTGCATGCAGCAATTATCAACAATCATATCGTTGAACTCAATGTCCGGATAGGATTTGGCTACCCGACGGCAGACGTCAAGGAACAGGCCGTCGGACAGTTTCATGATGTTGGCCTTGTGCACGGCCGTCACCTAGTCCGAGAATTCAATCGCAGACGTGGGCAAACCAAAAAAAACCGCACAGATTTTTGCAAACACAATATCAACAAAAAGAATCGAACCTTCTTCCGTCTCGTCTTGACGGCCGTTTGAAATGCGAATTCCGCAATCTGGCGACAGCGCGCCTCGGTGACCACTTTCAAGCTTTCCACCACGCCGTCAACATTGAAATGCTCCAGCTGGTTGTACTCTCCCTCGGTGTTCTGCCGGACAACCAATATGTCAATATTGCTATGCCTAGTTGACAGGCCTTCGATAGATTTGCAGCGCTGCACGTAGGCAAATAGGCCTAGCCTGGCTCGCAGCTGAGCATTTTTTGCGGCTGCGCCTGGTGTGCCAAAGCGCGTCCTCTTTCTATAGTTTATGCAGTTCAGCTTCTCTTAATAATCTTTTCCAAACTCTACAGGCTTTCGGTTGGCTCTAAGACTGACGCACTGGATATATCCATAGGCCTAGCTACCGTAACATAATTTTCATGCGAGGCCTCATATTGCAAACAGCTAAATATATCATAAAAAAACAACTGATAAACTCACCTCCGATACTGATGAAATCCGTGTTGGCTGAAAATGTAAAATATGGGATAAAAACTTAACTGGCTACTTTACTGGATAACTGAGATAGCTAATATAGGGTGCCATAAAATCTATCGCAAAGATATTTTTAGATCATCAATAGAGAAGTTGTAGCCTAGTGGCTAGGGTGTCTGCCTTATGACTGGAAGGTCGTGGGTTCGAGTCCCAGCTCTAGGAGACAATATTTGCCCTTAGGCAAGGCACTGAATCTCGGATTGCTTCAGTCCACCTAGCTGAGATCGGGTACCAGTTTGAGCTAGCAAAATTTATGGTGGGTGTTGCGGCCCCTCCAGCCCGTCAGTACTGAGCAGCTGTACACAGCCCTCGGATGCGCCGTGCAGCTAGCTTGTTGAAAGGTCGAGTGTCTTAATTTGTTTAAATAGATCATAAAATAAATAAATAGGAAGTTAACAGTGGCGCCACTCTAGCAAGACTAAACTCAGTCAGCCACTAATGTGCCTTGTAGGTTGCAAGAGACTAGTAAATATCATAACTGAAATTTTTATTCCGAGCTCACCCTCGAGAGATTCAAGATTGCCTTTCAGAGCAACTCCGTTACGTCGAATTGACATTATAATACGTTGCATTTCTTCCGAGCTGACCGCACCGTCGGTTGCTGTGGCAACCTCTTCAAAGTCGACGTGCGCCCTAGCAGCCAGCAGGGTGTCTTTGACCACGGCCATGAGCTCGGGCCCGATGCCGCTGCCGGGTATGAGCGACACCCTGTGCCGGCCGCCGTACTTGGCCGCAGTCAGGATGCCCTTCAGTTCGGCGTCTTGATCTGGCGCGTGCGACAGCCAATGCTCGAGATCGTCTTCCTCTGATTTAGTTGCCGCCTTGTTGGCGCCGGAGCTCGAGAGGCGTCGCAGAGCTGACCGATACGAGCTTGGCAACGAGGAGGACAAGCTAGCGATTAATCGGCCGCGAATGGGAAGCAGGTGATGCAGCATTGTCGGAGTCTGCAGTCAGTTTGTGGCGGGAAATATTTTTAGGCAATCGATAGTGACAGCGTTTCTGTAATCAAATAATAAGAGTTTATTAGGTGTAGGTGACCTTAAGAACCGACATAGATAGGGCAGGGAGTGATGGGTGACCTTGAGAACCGATATAGATAGGGTAGGGAGTGATGGGTGACCTTGAGAACCGACATAGATAAGGCAGGGAGTGATGGGTGACCTTGAGAACCGATATAGATAGGGTAGGGAGTGATGGGTGACCTTGAGAACCGATATAGATAGGGTAGGGAGTGATGGGTGACCTTGAGAACCGATATAGATAAGGGTAGGGAGTGATGGGTGACCTTGAGAACCGATATAGATAGGGTAGGGAGTGATGGGTGACCTTGAGAACCGATATAGATAGGGTAGGGAGTGATGGGTGACCTTGAGAACCGATATAGATAGGGTAGGGAGTGATGGGTGACCTTGAGAACCGATATAGATAGGGTAGGAAGTGATGGGTGACCTTGAGAACCGATATCGATGGTAGACGGTGATGAATGACCTTGAGAACCAATATTAGATAAGGGTAGGACAGTGATGGGTGACCTTGAGAACCGATATCGATAGGGTAGGGAGTGATGGGTGACCTTGAGAACCGATATCGATGGTAGACGGTGATGAATGACCTTGAGAACCAATATTGATAAGGTAGACAGTGATGGGTGACCTTGAGAACCGATATAGATAAGGTAGGGGGTGATGTGTGACCTTGAGAACCGATATAGATAAGGTAGGGAGTGATGGGTGACCTTGAGAACCGATGTCGATAGGGTAGGCGGTGATAGGTGACCTTGAGAACCGATATAGATAGGGTAGGCGGTGATGGATGACCTTGAGAACCAATATAGATAAGGTAGGGGGTAATGTGTGACCTTAAGAACCGATATCGATAGGGTAGGCGGTGATGGATGACCTTGAGAACCGATATAGATAAGGTAGACAGTGATGTGTGACCTTGAGAACCGATATAGATAAGGTAGACAGTGATGGGTGACCTTGAGAACCGATATAGATAAGGTAGACAGTGATGTGTGACCTTGAGAACCGATATAGATAAGGTAGACAGTGATGGTGACCTTGAGAACCGATATAGATAAGGTAGACAGTGATGTGTGACCTTGAGAACCGATATAGATAAGGTAGACAGTGATGTGTGACCTTGAGAACCGATATAGATAAGGTAGACAGTGATGTGTGACCTTGAGAACCGATATAGATAAGGTAGACAGTGATGGGTGACCTTGAGAACCGAAAGGTTGGATAATTAATGAGATATTGTAAAAAATCCTTCTGTAAAGAAGTTAAACAAAAAAGACGGATGATTGGCTTCAAGTAAAATGAAACAATAACAGCGCACAATGATCAAAATAAAGCTAAAAGAACCGGATGCTACCACTCATTAAAAATCGAGTGGAGGCGCCACTAAATGCTGCTTTTATTAAAACTTTCTTGGTAATAAAAAAAGCAATAATAAAAAACAGATAAATGACATATTAGAGCAACTTATTATTTTAAAACTAAACATTTCAATGGTTCTACATATAAAAAAAGCTTGAAAATACGTAACTGCATTGGTTGTTTAGGGCTTTTTTGCCGTTAGTAAAATCTGGTAAATTTAGTAAAACTGGAAGCGAAAAAGGGCAACACAGAAATACCAGTAAATTTGGGACGATTGCTACAAAATACAGAAAATATTATTAAAAAAACAAATTTATAACAGCGGTATTTCTTAGAATCACTTCTTAGAATGAATATTTGAGAAGCAACGTGGATATTTTTATTAGAAAATTCTGGCCGGCATGCCGTAAAAAAGAAGCTTCTTATTTCTAAGAAACTTTCTAAGAAACAAAAATTAATAGTAATTTCTTACTATTTTAAACTGTAGAAAAAGCAAACAGAAACAGAAAAAAACGGAACTAAAACAAACGAAAAAATGACACAAAAACAGACAGAACCATAACTTGGGATTGCGTCACACAGAGCTTCATAAATCCTCATATTCAGCTTCGCCGGCGTCTTCCCCATTGTCATCATCAACTTGGCCAGCCTCGCCGCGCAGCTGACACAGCTGGCTCACTCGGCGACGAAACTTGTCGCGAGCTTCTAGTAAATCAACGGCGGCCGAGTCGTTGACATCGTCAGCTACCTCGCTGACAGCCAGAGTTTCATCTGCGCCGTTTTCGTTGCCGGTGTCGTCAGCATTCAGAGATGATTGCGATTTCGGCTTGGAGCGTTTGGCCAGCTTAGCTTTCTGCTTGCTACTATTGCCTTTTGGGTGGAAATAGATTAGGGAGATTCAGATTCTTTAAATCCCAAAGAAGAAGTCGAAATTATTCTATCCCACTACTGAATCAAGTTTTTTATATCCAAATGTATTTACCGCTATGATTATTTCCATTTCTAAATCCAAATGATTATCCCTATTTTGAAGTTTAATCATTATCCCTACTTCAAAACCTCTGTGTTATGTATCGTTAAAATCACTAATTTTTTTATTTCAAAATCCCGATGATAATCCCAGATTTGAAATCCCTATGATTATCCCTATTTTAAAATCTCAATGATTATCCCTAGTTCAAAATCATGATGATTATCTCTATTTAATCAATCCTCAAAATCCCATGGATTGCACGAAAATAAGAAAACATATAATATTTACCTTTTAAGCCGCCTCTGTCCACCATATCCTTAATCTTCTGCTTCTTGTTGCCGCCCTTACCACCAGTTGACTTCGATTTAGGTTGAGAAGTAGCGGCTGTCACCTTCTTGGCCCGTTCGCCAGCAAAGAAGCCGTAGCGCCGCAGTCGTGTATCGAAATCCAATTTGGCCGCAACGTTAGCCGCCTCCTCGGCCAGGCGGCGCAGTTCGAGCTCCGCCGAGCTGCCCGGCTTAGGCAGGGCGCCTTTGCCCAGGCCGGCCAGGCTGTCAGTCAGATCGTTAGCGCCTAGGAACGGGCGGATTCGCGAATCGGCCACCCAGGCTCGGCTAGCCGAACGGCCGGCGCCGCTTAGAAAGGTCACGTGATAGGCGGCGACGTCGTTAGACTCGGCTTCGAGTTCAAAGAATGTGCCATAGTCGCTGTCAACTTCAACAATGGCGGGCCAGTAGGGATAGCCTTGTACGCGGGCCCACACTAGGCTGCCGGCAACGTATTTGTTCGACAGGGCGAAGTTCGTGCCCTGAGCGTAGAAATAGTCAGTCAGCTCGACCAGGCCGCAGTCGTTCTGCCTGGCGTCCGTGGATTCCGAGCAGCGCCAGTTGTCCGGCACCCGGCAGGGCTCGGCAATGCCCGGCTCGTGGCGCCACTTCTTGCACTGGCTGCATTCGATCCAGGTGCCCGTGGCGAATTCAAAATCTACTGCCGGCTTGGTCTCCGATTTAGACGGCGACGCTTTGCGTTTACGGCCGCGCGAAGTGCGCTTTGCTTCCGGCTGCTCGCGCTTCTTGTCAGGCTTGGCTGGCGACGCTGTAATAAAAATAATTGTAAAATGCTTTGCATGCTACTTACAGCAGCGATGTGATTTACGAAAGCCAAAAATTTCATGATTTCCACTTTAACGCTTAAATTTTGGCCAGAAAAATTCCAAGAAATCATTTGATTATGTTAAAGAATCTGTCCTAAACTGCCCTGAGAATCTGTCCTAAACTGCATTGAGAATCTGTCCTAAACTGCCCTGAGAATCTGTCCTAAACTGCCCTGAGAATCTGTCCTAAACTGCCCTGAGAATCTGTCCTAAACTGCATTGAGAATCTGTCCTAAACTGCCCTGAGAATCTGTCTTAAACTGCCCTGAGAATCGGCCCTTAACGGCCTTGAGAATCGCCAATTATGGAACACAAATACTGACGTACCTTTTCCATTAGGTTGAACCTTCAAATAATCGTTGCATAATTGTTCCGTGCTACAGTTGGACACAGCTTTCAGAGCCGTGTCAAACAAAGAGTTGAATTGTTGGCTGGACATAGCGGCGCCAGTTGATTGATCGTCCTCGAGATTTTGCTGCGCCTAGAATCATAATACGGTTGATTGATAGCTTTGCATAAAAAATTTCTTAATATTATAAATTTCAAATTAAATCAAAGGGCTCACCGAGGCAAATGAATTCTGTGACGAATCAGATTCACTTGCAGCTTCTATTGACGCGTCTTTGTCGGCCACTTTAATGCTTTCGGACTCTTTAAAGCTGGACGTGTTTGAATTGGTGGCTACTTTACCGTTAGGCTTATCGGAATTGGCGGCCTCTTTGAAGTTTGGCTTATCGTAATCGGCGGCCTCTTTGAAGTTTGGCCTATCGGAATCGGCGGCCTCTTTGAAGTTTGGCTTATCGGAAGCGGCGGCCTCTTTGAAGTTTGGCTTATCGGAATCGGCGGCCTCTTTGAAGTTTGGCTTGTCAGAATTATCAGCCTTTTTAAAGCTTCCAGAATCGTCAGAATTAGCGGCATCTTTCAAGTTTGATTTGACAAACTTGGCTGCAGTTTTGATGCTTGATTTGATGGCGGAACTAGTGGAACCTTTGGGGCCTGATTTAGCGACGCTTTCAGGACTTTGTCTACTATTTTCGCCACTTTTAGAGTTGATCGATCCAGTTTTAGACGGAGGCAGCGAAGATTTCAGTTTCTGGTCTAATTGGCTTGGTTTAGCCGCAGCCTTTGAAGCTGAGGCGGATGCAGACATGTCATCAAATGCAGGCAGCTTGGCAACTGAAGACTTCGATTTTGATGGAGCCAGGCCAACTCGCCTGGCTTGAAGACAGCGGAAACCTACAAAAAGAAAAAATTTAGAAATTTTAACTTTATTTAATTAAGGAACCAAGTCACCAGGAGTCAAAAAAGTTAACAAAAACTTTTGGTCAAATAAAACAGAAGATTGGCTATGCTAAAAGTAAAATTGACCAAATCATCCAGCAAAAAAATTAAAATTATCAAAAAAAGAAAATATTTAATATATACAGGTTTAAGTAACATTGCAGGGAAAGAAATTCATCCATATTTGCTTACGATTTAGCATGGCTAACAATCTGAAAATAAAAACATGGATGATAATGTGCTTAATTAACAAAAACTGGCAGTAAAACAGGAAACAAATATCAAATTTGCATAGCCCTCCTCAAAAGCAAAGATAAAATTTTTTGAATCTTATGCAAAGCATTTATAGATGCAATTAACAACTATAAAATTATGCTACAAAATATCTCTTGATAGTTAAAATTAAAAGTTTGTAAGGCATTAATTAGGCTATCTAAACAAAAAAAGTAAAAGGTTATAACAAATCAGATTGATTTGTCTTTTTAAGCATTTAAATGGGTTTTAAATACTTATTAAAGAATGTACATTTTAATTCATTCACACATTAATATACAAAAAAGTTGACAAATAATTTTTTTAAAATATATTTACTACTTATAGGTACGTCTTAAAATAGTTTATATTTAAAAAATTAAAGTACATAAAATTATACGATATCTAATTATATAAAAACTTATTTTCAATATGACAATTTATTATGTTTTAATATAATTACTTTTGAATTATGAATACATATATACAATATACCATAGTATCATGCCTATATAAATAGGAATATAGCAACAGCCATAAAAATAGCTCAATAGAATGAACATTGCATCAAAAAAACAATAAAGCATTAAGGCAAAGTTATTATAAATTTTAGCCTACTTAATTTTTGCTTTTGAAATTTATGTTTTAAGGCTGAAATTGATCCATTAAAATGGACCCTGGGTACTACTTTTAACATATTTTCAACAAAAAATCTAATAGTTAACTGCTCATGATTCACATACTTAGGGAATTTCATAGTAGAATTATAATATAATATAGGTCTAAGTAGAGTATAGTGTATATAAAGAATTCTTGATATAAAATTTACTAACAAAACCTTTCAAAAATATAAAAATATAGTAAAAACTATCAAAACCTATTAATCACTTGGCAGCTACAACTAAATCAAAATAGCTAGGATTGCAAAACATAAAAACTTTCATAGTAAATACAATAGTGAATAGGGCCTACACTGGACTGGCCTATGAAAAGGGATGCTTTTATTTTTGCAATTGATTTACAATTAGGCTAGCAAATTAAAGTAGGATTATATTTTTTGCATTGGAGTAAAAATAGCTAGCTATGGGGATTTAGATTGCCGTAGATTTCAGGATAACATTTAGTTTAGGTTTACCATATTAAAGGATGAGTGAAAGCAAAAAAAAGCGCAGAAAAATCGTTGTATGCTTACTTTGAAAAGTTTTATTTCCGATAATATATAGTTAGTAAGAGGCTGTTATAACCAAATAATCAAAGATAAGATTTCAATTATTTTCAGAGTACGGGCGGAATTTTTGGCGCAATTTAATTCTGAAATTTTGTACTAGCTTTTAACGATACAGAGATAAAAAATTTCAAACTTGTTACTTTTTTACAGTTAAATTGCAAGTAGTTATAAATAAATGGCAATTTTATAAACAAATACAATAATTTTTAAATGGCTTCTTTTTTAATTATAGGTTTAAACTTAATTTTACTCATTTTAATCAATAATGTTGTTATAATTTAAATTGCACATCCTTATGAAACCCGCTAATTATTTAAATTTCTTTGTTGAAGCAGCCACGCATACTATGTGCACCCACGCAAAGGGTGCTGATTTTTTTTTAAATATTTTTTTCAGTAATGCAACGAAATAGGGAAAGACAAAAAAAATAATAGCGAAATAATGGCAGTCAACGAAAGTTCGAACGCACGTTAGCAAGGTAATAAAATATTGAAGTAATTCGGCAAACACAAAATATTTTTTTCGTGGTAGGAAATAGCGAAAATAAAAAAAAGAATAAGCACTGGTACAAGAATTCATAAAATATCCTAAATAACCTATTGTGGGATCAGAGCAGCTGCTTTCTAATTTCGCTCATTCTTATGATGTACTGAGCCAGCAGTTCCGTTACGGAGATGTCTTCCTGTGTCATTAAATAGAATGACTTGTCTTCATCTGTTAACAACTGAAAATTTGCTATTTTACTTGACACAATTGTGACAAAATCTTCCCGGGCCATACGATACTGAACCCATGGACATTTGAATAGAAAGTGGATTTCATTTTCCACTTCTGTTTTACACTTGGGGCACAATCTGTTTTCATAAGGGATTTTCGGCCTAGCTGTTCGCAGTGTTTCACAGGCAAGTTTGTGATTGCCCAATCTAAATGATGCCAGAGTTCTTCTGTACTTTGGATTTCTAATATTCTTAATGTACTTTTCGGGAGAGTAGTTTTCCATAAATGAATAGAAAAAGTGGCTCAATTTGGAAGAATTTTCGATTTTCTGTGCCCAATGCCTTCTGAACTCGGAATCAAAATTGGTTCTATGTGTTTTGAGCGCCTTTGAAATGCTAGTTACATTGCAGTTTTGCATTACTTGGCTGCTGAATTTTGATCTAAGGCCAACATCACTGTATTCTGGGCGCTTTGCTACAGAAGCCCAGTACTGCAAGCTTCTCCTTTGGATATTGTATAAAAGGGGTAACCGGCCTAGTTCCGAACGTGCCCCGTTGTTATCTGTATTTTTGCTGACTTGGAGTATGGCCTTGCAACTCCTAAAATTTACTCGCTCTATAAGGCTGCGGTCCCAAGGTCCCAGGTTCCAAGAAATGAATGCACCCCAGGCCTCAGAGGCATAGAGCACAATGCTTTATATCATTGCTGTACAGTACAATAACAGTTGCTTGTATTTTACAGTCCCAAAGCTCGCTAACTTTCTCAGAAATGAGATTGGGTACCCACATTTCTTGTTAATGTCAATGGCATGTGAGTCTATAGTTCCTTTGGTGTTGATATGAAATCCTAGGTACTTCCACTCTTTAACAGAATCAACTAGCTGACCCTGGAGAATAAGTTTGTTGGTACTCTTCGAATGTGTGTTGCAGCTGAGTAGTTTTGTTTTCTGTGTGTTGATTTCTAGTTTGTGGGACTGACAGAATTCGGATACTTTGTCGAGGCCTTTTTGCAACTCAGCCAACTTTTCTCCAAATATTACTAAATCGTCGCAATAAAGTAAGTTGTTGATGGGCTCATTTCTGATCGAAGTGTTGCTGTCAAATGATTCAGTTAACAAATTACTTAGAGGGTCGATATATAAAGAAAACCAGTGGTGAGAGCGGGCACCCCTGTCTGACTCCGTTCGTTATTCTGTGTGATTTAGTTGCTATGCCCTCAGATAATTTTATCCTAAATTTTGCACCTGAATACATGCTCTCGATTGCTTGTACTATTTTTGGGTTGACATCAAGTTTTTTTAGTTCTTTTAACAAAGTGGGGTGATGAACCATATCAAATGCACTTTTTAAATCAAAGAAAACTAGGTGGAATGGTTTCTTTTTGCGCTTTTTGCTTTGTATAAGTGTAAGTAGAGTGGCGATATGGTCTGAAGTCCGATAGCCTTTTCTGTTCCCTATTTGACTTGCAGACAATAGGCCTAAAGAGCTGATGTGTGCTTCCAATTTCTGATAAATAATTGATGCAAACAGGCGAGCCATGGCAGGCAGCACACTGATCGGCCTATAATTTTTGGGGCCACTGCGGGAGCCTTTTTTGTAGATTGGCGTAACTAGAGCCTCTGACCACAGCTTTGGCGTGTACCCGAGTCGGAGGATTTCATTGAACAATTTAAGCAAAACGGGTTTAATTACCGAAAACCCTACGAAAATATGTTCGTTTGTAATTCCGTCAATGCCTGCAGCTTTCTTCTTTTTTAGCTTTTTAACCGCTCTTTCGAGGTCCCTCTGAGCTTATTAGATCTATATGGTTATCTGTCACTATTGTTGTTCGTGTCTCTTGTTGCCGATTTAGGTTCTCTCCAGAAAAATTATAGGCATTGAACACCTTGTTTAGGTTCACCTCAATTTCTGAGATGGGAGCCTGTGCCTTGGTGGATCGCTTGTTGGGAGCCAAAAGTTCTTCTGCCTTTCTTAGAGTAGACCAGAACCCTCTGGGAGAAGCTGACGAGGACACCTTTCCGATGCAGCTATTTATGTCGATTTGCTTTAAAGTTTTTAAATGCACCTTATATTTTTTTGCTAACACATTATACTCAGCGGCTCATGTCCTATCATCTGTTCTGCGTCTTTTCTTTCTAGCAACATATTTCAAAGATTTGCTCATAGACCTCAAAGTTTCGTCTCGATTAACCCAGAACTTGTTAGGGATGATGTTCTTTTTTAAGTTTGCAGGCGTGCATTTTCTAAGCATATCGACCAAATTAGATGTGATGTCTTCAATAGATGATTCCCCATTTGCTTCTCTCCCTAAAATCCTTTGAACTAGCTCAATATTGTCCTCCGCTTTAAGTGCTTCAAAGAAGCTTCGCTTTTTCTCCTCGTCCCATGTAGGAGGTAACTGATAGGCTTCCCCTGTAGCTGTTGAAGCAGTTTGTTCTAGATTGAGACGTTGCGAGCAAATTTTGACTGTGATTGGGCAGTGTCTTGATAGAAAACTTTGAGGGTGTATAAAGAAATCTTTAACTGATTCGATATTGTCTGTCGGAATAATGGCATAGTCAATGACGCTGCTCCCTAGTGTGCAGCTGTAAGTATAATTTCCTAGAATGTCACCTACTGACGCTCCGTTAAGGATTGTGGAATTCGTTTCACAACAAAGTTCTAAGAAACGCAAGCCGTGTTTATTTTTTTCGGTGTCCTGGCTTTCCCGAAAGATTAGGGAGTCTCCGCTAGATTGCATCACTCCTGTTCTAGCATTGAAGGCCCCAACTGTAACTACTATACCTTCTGTAGAGAACGATTGGATAAGACATTTAATATCTTCCCAAGTCTCTTCTTCATAGTATTTAGAGCTTTCTGGAGGAACGTAGCAACCAATAATGAATAGGCACTCCATGCTAGTAGTTTGTTTTAGCTTTAGTACAAGCGCAAAGTCACTTTTGTGTACAAGAACGGCGGCTTGTGCAAGAGATTTCTTCACGAGAAAAGCCATTCCGTTAGAGAGTCTGCCCCTGTTGACCTCTCTCATTTTGATACCGTCCGCCCCGAAACTGATGTAGTCAGCCATTAAGTTGGACTCTAATACTTCCTGTCTAGAATGGGTCTCACAGAGGAAAACTACATCCCGATTTTGAATTTGTTCCATAAAACTTGGCGAATTTAGTTTGCATTCTCCACTAAACATTAAGCCATCAATGTTCCAGCTAGTGATACTGACTAACATGTCTTTTCCTTCTCTACGATCTTCTATTTTGCAGCTGCTCTGTGCTTTTTGGGACGAAAGAGTGGCAGGGTGGTGTTTCATTAGGACTAGCAGATAGTACAAAAATATTATGTTCAGTGAATGCGTCTGAAACCAGGCAAACAGTATGTGGAACTTGAGCAAGTTAGCAGGGGACAAAGTGAAACACAGTTAATTAACAAAACTATTAGAATTGTTGAAAAGTGGGCAGAAAAATAATTCGGTAGCAGAAGAATTGAAAAACAAATTAATATTGAAGACCCGAGCGGAACGACGTACGGACGAAGCCTCCACCCCCTCTATTGTACACGCCGCTCTGATTCGTCCCGTAGGCAGAGCCGGGACGAGATCTGTCACTTCCATAGTTGCTGATCGGGCCATGAAACCGATCATGATAACTGAAATGCGCGTCATTTTGGTTGTAACTGGATTGGAAATTTCTGCGATATCGTCCGCTGTCTCCTTTGGAGTTGTAGTTCAGATTTTGGCTTCGGTGAAATAGCGTGTTGTCAATAAAATGCCGTGTATTGTGGATTTGACGGTTTACAGAGCTGCGAGTTGATTCATATTCACGGAACGGTCTTAGGTTTTGATTTTGCCCCTTGCGCCAGATTGCTGCTTGAGGCGGTCGGACAGTTGTCCGTTCTCTTATTTTCAAACTTTTAACGCAGTTCGAGATCATAGCCAAGATGTAATCTGCTCCACAGCTGCTTAGTTCACCATAATTGAAGTGAATTTCGTTAAATTTAAACACCAGTGTTTGGTGGGGCACTTCAAGCTCGCTGAGTTCGTCCTTAAGCAGTTTTTCGGTCGCTGAAGTTCCGTTCGGAATTATGAATAGGTGCAGACAATTTGAAGCGTGGTGCTTTCGCCCGATATCAGCTGCCGTAATTATTTTGTACGTTGTTTCTCTTGATGGCTCCTCCCCAAGGTCGACTAAGAGACACTCACATGCAATGAAATTTGGATCTTGCAAAACTTTGGTTAGCTCAGCGGTATTTTTGTAGTAAATCACTCTGATAGTGTTCGTCGGAAATATTCGCCGATAGTCTACAGCTTTCCCAAGTTTAGAGCTTAAAATGACGATGTCATGTCGCTTTTTAGAGCTGGTTGCGCTTTTTGCACTTCTAATTTCTTGCGTCTGACCTTGTGTTGCAGAGGCTAGTGATTTCTGGCTTTCGGAGGTCAATACTTGCTTGGCGGCTGATGTGATCGTCTTCGAACTCTCTATCGGCAGTGAAGCCCCATCTGCGTGCGATGCAGTTGTAGCTTTGACTTTACTAGCATACGATTTTTCTTCCGGGTCTGCTGACTGAGGCTTTGATAGAAGCTGTGTCTGCATCGCTGTGAGCTCATTGACCTTGGTTTCAACGCACTGAGCAATCCTGCTTGCTTCAGCTTTAATTGTTCTTTCCTCTGCTAGAATAATGTCCTTATTGGAATTAATAGCCTGTTTGAGCTGGTTCACTGCTTCTGCTTTTGCGCTGTTTACTGTTTTAGTTAGCTCGGCTTGACTCGCTTTAGTTTTTTCTTCTATTTCATGCAGGAGACTGTTTTTAAAAGAAAGCAGGGTGTTTCTTGTCTTCTGAATATAATCATCCATAGCTAGACTGTTTGCTAGATGTTTCACCTCGCTTAGGACCACGGCCATACTTTCTTCTAAGGCTTTTATGCGTTTCCAATCGGTGTCCTTAAGTAGGCTAGGCTCTGTGTTTGTCGACGCATCTACCAGAATGGACTCTTTAGGAACAGGTTTCTCACTGCATTCCTCTACTAATTTTTTGGGAGAGGCCTTCTTTTTACGGAGTCTCTTTGTCCTTGGTCGTTTGAAGGTGCCCTCGTCCTCAACCGCGCTTGATTCATCTGCCGATGTCGCTCCCTCATTCGCTGGCCGGGCTTGCCTCCTTTTTCTGAGCCGATTTTTGGCACCGGAAAGCGGCTGACTGAGGAATGAGATGTCCACTGGACAGTCAGTGGCATCAGTCGATTCGGCTCCGGTTATGTCAAGAGGGTTAAAGTTTTCGATGGCATCGTTTGGCTGAATCTTATCGCTGATAGCATCTGACACCACCGAGTTAATCGTCCGATTCTCAGATTCTTCTCCGTCACTTGCTATGGCCAGTTGCTGTTGTTCGATACTTTCAACTGAACGAGTTGGTTCAGTGTCTGATTTTTGGCCAGGGTGTGGCAGAATGCGTCTAAACGTAACGTTGATTCTCGGAGGACTGTCTTTTGTTTTGAATACGGCGTGTCGAAAGTCGGTCTGCGAGTTTCCCTGCATAATCAGCATGCTACCAGGAGCCATTACGAGGACATATTTATTTCCTTCTTGTATATTTTCAATTGTCAGCTCCCGGTGAGAACCTAGGGAGAGGCTCGCAATCGTGGGATTGCTCCCAAGACATGGCTCGTTGTCTTGGTGGAGTGCTATTGAATCTTGACCATCACGGTACAGGTTTAAGAGTGCACTGTTAAATTCAATGCCTAATTCTTTCGAAATTCTTTCCTTAATTTCAAGCAGTTCCTGTGGCCAGTCATTATTCTCTTTCCATTTTACACCACTATATTCATATGGCTGTCCGAATGCAAAAGTACGTCTTGGCTCCTCGAATTCCGCTCCTCTTACTTTACATTTCCTGGCCTCCCATGGTATCGTTTTTAGGAGCTTGTCGAAAAGCTCTGCATGTCCCTGGCCGATGTACTCATTGCAATAGAGGAATGGAGCCGTGTCAGATTGAAAACTCTCAACTTTAGTTACTTGGACAACATTCCATTTGGTTGTTTCATTTCGTTCAATGTCACATTGTACAGTCTGGACTGTTTGATTTGGCTGCGTCGCTTTGTTAGTTGGGGTGGAGGCGTCAGTGTCCGTCGCGCTCATGTGGGTCAGTTAGAGTAAAATTTAAATGAACATCAATAAGGTTGGAAAATAGAAAGGGTCAATAGACATGTACTCTTGGACCGGATAGTAATTTATGTTTTTTAACCTAATAGTTGAGCAAAAAATTTGAGTATGCGAAAAAATAAAATAGAAACTAGCTCTGACGGTGTTTCGTAGAGAGCCTCGAAGGACTGTACAAATAACGCTTAATTGGTAAGATAGATAGGAAGATTGCAGTGGGGTTAAAGTACGGCAATGTACACTAATTTATTGGCAGTGCCAAAAAATGTACATGGGACCTAAAGCAGCTAGTATACGAAAAAGTGCAGAATTAAGGGAATATTGGATTAGCAAGAAGTATTTTGTAATCAATAAAATAATACTAGTGACGGTATTTTTATGGCGTATTTGTTATGCAATATCAAAAAGAAATAATCAAAATTAAAGCATATTTTCGGAAATTTGCGGGAATTTAATAGCAAAATTATACTAACGTAGGGAGCCTAAAACGCCTCAATTTTGCGCATTGAATAAGCAATACGTTTTGGCAAAAAATTATTGTTTATACTTAAAAGAAAAATCACCAGCGGATAGCCTTCTGGAAGACGAGTAGATTGGTGTGCGTCCTTTGAAAAACTGATGCGCCGATCCGGAGATATTGTGTTTGATAAGGCTGCGGTTTTCAATGTAGTCACCGCAATAAGTTTTAATTACTCATATATTATTTATGAGTACACAGACTAGCTGTTACACAGACACGAATTAATAGTGGGTCACTAGATGGGCCAGTTAGGCAAATTTTCATGGCAGCTTTTTTATTCTACTTTCTGCTTAGTAAGCCAGCGAAGAAAATGGCTGTCTTTTATTAAAAAATAGCTTAAGTGAAGTAGGTACAAGACATTATTTTCTACAATTAGGGAGAATTGTAAACAACATTGCTTTGCGAAATAATGGGTATTATGGAGACGAGGCAGACATGAAAGATCGTACAGATGGCGACGAAGAGCCACATGTCACTTTTTTAACAGGACGCAACACTCAAAAATTGAAGGCCACACTTAAATAAAAATTTGTTGTAACCATAGACAAACTATATTTGTTTATCTCGCCCGTGTAAAATCGGCCTTCAAATATTTGGGAGTACCGCGTCCTTCTACTCTTGAAGTCTTTGATTGCGACTAAAGAAAATTGGGTTATAAGAATTTGTGTGGAAGGGAGCAATTACGAGGAGAGTGATCCTTGTGCGTTAAGCAGTAAAAATTAAGGCAAGGGGTAGAAAAATTAGGGTTGCACGTAGCCTAGCCTAACTTTTAGGAGTGGGGTATGTGTGGGGTGAGGTTTGAAATTTTGAGGGTTAGAAGATTTTGGTTTGACGAATCCTGTTCAAATAATGATAAACAAGAGCAGACTGTGAAATTGCAGAGAATTTGTCAGAATCTCTATATATAGTTAATTGAATAAGCATGCCTTTGATGCCAATTTTTGGTGTGCCGCCACCTGCACAAGTCCGTGCTGTCACCGAAAGAATCGAAATCCTGTGAGAATGCACAGGTTTCCAAGAAACGGAAATGTAGCCAGCACTGGCAGCAACTGGAGCTACATGTTATAGATCTCGACGCAAAAACAATAAAATCTTTGGGCCCGCATCTGTGCAGCTTGCACTCTACCGACGAGTCCTATAACTATAGGCTCTTCGTCTCCGCTGGCATGCAATGCCCCACCGAGAGCTGCTCACTCGTCTTGTTCATATAGACCAGCTACCCCCCCCCGTGCAGAGGATGAATGAAGAGGCAGACAATTTGTAAACCTCGTGTGCTGGAACCGATATTGAATCTGCCCGAGACAAAGCCTCGATCCGACCTGCCTACTGCCAGTGAAGCGGCAGAGCATCGTCAGTCATCAGATGCTGCGTCGAGCACAGCTGTCGCTGCTGAGAACTCTCACGTCTGCAGCTGGTCCCAAGTGCGAAAGGCGACAACCAAAAGTCTGCAGCAGCGATCTTGAAAGCGACAGGCAATGATCAAGGGGCTGCAGCAGTAACTGTTGATAGTCGAATCGAGTGCACCGCAATCGTCTATGCGTTCAGGGCTTGCCAGCGCTGTGACTGCCAGCGGTCGACTGGGTGCTCGCAGCCGTGGAATGCGCTGGTCAAAGGTTGCAATCAGCAAGTCATTGCAGTTTCACCACCAGAGTCCTGCTGCCATCAGATTCGTCACCAGATTTTTCCTTCTGCTGGGCCATGTATGGGCGCGACCTTTGGGAATCACCCGGCCGTTTCCATTGGCAACACACACATGCATGTCGCTATTGGTTCATTGCTGTCACGTGATGGCTATTTTGTCCAACAGCGACTTACCCGTGTGTGTAGCTATTAGAAACGGCCTGGTGATTCCAAAAGGTCCACGCCCATACGTGTTCTGGGTCATGCCGCTTGACGCTGCAGTTGCTGTGTAGCCATGTCAGTGTCGCGCTTCTGAGCATACTAGGCTCATGGCGACCCTGTGCTTTGACGGCATAAGTTTATCACCTCGCGTGCGGCATGACTCATATGGGATAGATAGTCGGCAATGACGATCGAGCAGTCGGGCCTTGCAGGAGTGCGCCAGTGGGCAGCACTCCCACTCGACAAGGGTTGCACCCACCAGCTACTGCATCCCAGTCCAGGCGACAAAGACAAATTAAAAAATATCTCGCCCGTCCCATGGATACATCACATTATAAAAAACGAAGCCTGTCCAATCGAAAATTTGAGATAGTTGCAACAATGTGCATGTTACGTGTATTTCTAGCGCTTACAGAACCGCTTCGAATGGTTCCAATTCCCTCGGTCATCTTCTGAAGTCTGTCAACCTTGGAGTCGTCCCCTGCCCTGTTCAACTGCCATCCCTAAATCTACCTGTCCAATTAGCCTTTTTAATGATATTCAGTGACCAGCCAACTTGAGCAGTGCTCCTAAAGCACGCCAGGCCCAAGGACTACTATACTAGCAGGACGCGACACTCGCAAACGGTGGAAAATTTTTTGAAGGCCGATTTTTCAAACTGCTGCAATTTTTTTCTTTGCAGATAAAGAGTTAATTCTTTCGCCAGGTTGTTCAGAATTTATTCTAGTTTTAGATGCAATATTAGTTTGCAGCTTTAAAAGCATTTTTGCGGAATAAAAGTACAGTAGAGTACATGTACCCCTAGAAATTCCGAAAGCTACGAAGCTATAGGACACTATGAAGATGATCCTACAGATCTTTAAAAGTTACTCAAGATTACTAATTACTCACGATAACCATGCAGAACTAGGCCCAAATTCATTCTCTACCCAGTAACAAAAAGCAAGGCAAAGACAATCGCATCCTGCAGACCTGCTGTTGGAAGCCGTAGCGAAAAGTTTGGATAAAACTTAAAAGAAATAAACTTAGAGAATATTTACAAGCGACAATAAATATGTAAATAAGAGTTTCAAAATGCAAAACTAAAACTTCTAAAACTTTACAAAATTTGTAAAGCACGAGCAAAACGATCTCTACTACAAGCAATAAAGCAAAAATGCAGCTGGCTAATTGCAGCCTGCAATCCTGAATGAGCAAAAAACAGAGGTACCTTAACTGGAGTGGGCAAAGCCATCATCCAGTCATCACGATCTGCTTTGTCCTTTGGAAAGCTATAAACAGCAACCTTTGGAGCAGTCAAGTAGTTGCCTTTGCAGTTGGGAATGCCGCACTTAAATGGTATCAACAATGGATAGCTGTAATAATAGGTGATAAGCTGATATATAAATGCCTAGGCATAAGTAGTAAGTTAGATTTCTCAATTGAATATGCAAAATATGACATTTAGGCATAGAGACTAGGGTGGAGTAGGCCCTATGATAATTTGGTTAGGGAAAATCTTTGTCAGGGCAGAAATATAAGCCATTGAAATCAATAATATATAGATACAGGCCTAACCCTTGAGAGAACTTAATAATGTCATAAACCTGATTTACTAGCCTATCTATATATACATACAGATCCTTGAAATTATGGAATCCAAATGACAACACTTCTGCAATTGACTAAAACTACCTTTTTAATAGCAAAAACAAAAGTAGGCTAGTTTATATTACTAGATACCCACAATGCTATATTTTTAATTTTATTTAAAACTTTAAATCTCATTATTATCTGACAGAGAATCACTAAAATTAACATGAACTATTTCTATAATGACATATATAGCTAAGTTTATTCATACATTAAAAGTTAAACTGTGGATTATGATTTACAATTCACAAAAGAAATTTACATTTTGAAAATTTCATGTGTTTATACAATTCCTATATAGGGCACAGTATATAGAGCACTTAGGCCTTAGGTTTAAGAGCATAGGTGGTACACAGCAGACATGTATTTGGAATGCCTACAATAGCTGTATCAATGAATTGCAGTGGATAAAACCAATTTTTAGGCAACTTGGTTGGAGTGTGGATATATATAAATATAATTGAGTAGCTAGGCCTATATTATGAATGAGCATCAATTCTCAAACTTAGCATCTTGTTATCATGCTTGTTTGACACAGGACATACTATGACAATACAAATTAAATTTTTTGTCAGAGAGATTTAATATGAAACGCCAGATATGCTTAGCCAGCATAGACAGTTTAGCTAGCTAAAGGGCATAAATATGTAGTTTCATGTCAAAATGTGATAAAAATATATCTGTAGAATGTTTTCGCGCCTAAGACGTAATAGAAACCAGTAGAACAAGGTCTTGTTAGTAAAATATTGCATGGGTTTTTTTGAAGCAGGCTTCAATCAATTACAACAGGCCTTTGAAGATAAAATACGTGAAATTTTGCTATCTCGCCAATGTATTTTGCGGTGAAAATCGGCCTTCAAAAAAATTTCCACGAATTCGGAGTGTCACGTCCTGTTATTGCAGTGGTCCTTGGCCAGGCCTTGCCTTCTTGTTTGACGCGCCCCCAGATGAAAAATTTGGTAACGTACGTTGGACTGGCTGAGTGGTCAAGACCACATGTGACTAATGTTGCAAGGCCAAACAATGAGTCTGGAACAGTAATCCCGGGGTGCGAACCCAGGACCTATTAACAGCCACCTGTAGAAGAGACTCGATCCTGTAACTGCCAATTGACGCGATCGCGGGCTCTGCAGTGATTATGCGTTAGCTGTTTCTGTGCTGTTTCTTTTCTAATGTCAAGCTATACTAGCTGCTACAGCTTCGTCTGCTTCATGTATAAAATACGAATACACAAATAAAATGACATCCATCTGTTACTAATTACCTATACATTTCTGCACTTTAATTCCATTACGGAGTCTCAGTTGTGTCCCATTCCTTCGAGAGATACAACAGTTACAGTCCTACATGTTGATTTTAAGCCATGTTTTAAATGCCGGCATGACGCTCGGGATGATGGTCGGTTTGCCGAGAGCTAGAGGACTTCGTTAATTTAGTCGTCCTTCGTGAAATTGTGACTGCTTCCTATACGTGGCTGAGTAAGTTCAGGGGTGATTAAAGTTAAGCTTCGATAGAGCAGCCATCATAAAGAGGCTCGAAGGACACACTTGCGCGATGAGAAGCCCTGGAGACCGCAGTTTCACGACACATCCTGGAGGGGCCCTTGAAACTTAGTCGATCGAGAAAGAGAGGCTGCTTCAGAGTTCAATAGAGAGTATATCATTTTCTTGAAATAGCTTTTTAGAGAAAATGCACTTAAAAAATTGGCATAGGCGACGATACTCCCAAACCCAAAGACTACGTGGAGCTACTGCACTTAGTTTCACTTAAACTACGAGGGGTGATCAAAAAGTTCTGCAAGTGAGTTAATATAATGTGACTCGAAGAAATTTTGTGCACACAATCAGCATTACATTCCCTCAAGCTATCTCTCATCAGCTTCTATGCACCGCTTCCGTCGCTTTTGACACATCTGGAAGTAGCTAAGATAATTGATTGCAAGCAGTGTCTGCAACTCTGATTTGAGCACCTATCTGAGTTCTTGAGCGCTCTAAAAAAGGTCTTCCATGAGTAGCAGCTTTCAGTTTTGAGAATACAGTGGAGTCATATGGGTCAATGTAAGCCAGTAAGGTGGATGTAGAACCAGCTGAACCCTTTTTCCTCCATAAGTAATCCGGTCTTCCTCGCTGTGTGAGGAGCAGCATTCGACGCATCTGTTGTCGCCGCGCTGGTTTTATCCCCTTTCATGCCTCCCCTACGAAAGCATTGGCAAGAAACTTCACTTAAGCATTTAGCAGTCCTCAGTAACTTGCTGAGGAAGATTTTCCACTGCCAAATATCCCTGAAAGTTGAAGTATGTGAGAATTATTGTGAATGGATGTCTCGGTCACGGATGTCAAGGTTTGGTCAGACATTCACTTGTCATTAAAACTCGACTGTGCATCAACCCAATGACACACGAGCCTGGCGATGGTGTAAAATGACGAGGCGGAATTTGTAGAAACAGTGGTAAAATTTATGTGCATGTCAGAAGATATGTTGCCATGCTGCACGGAAAAAAACACTATGAAGCAAAAGCTGACTTTCACAGTTTAATGCACAAGCTAAAAACTGCCTATGGTAAACTGTCAGCCAAGTTGGAACGCATTGATGAAATGACTTGAAAATCGAGAGTGATATAAAATTCAAATTTTACTTACATAGCGTCAATTTTAAGTGTGATCAGTCCAGTAATCTTGATGCAAGGTCGAAAGGTTGCAGAACTTTTTGATCACCCCTCGTAACTGATACAATAACTAATTAGTAGCATTGGAGCTACAGTTATTCCAAATTTTAATATTTCCTTTAGGGATTTCAGCTGCAAAAGCACGATAATTTCAAAAGTAAAACTTGCGTCAAGGTGGATGCCCCAGATACAGGCGGCAGAGAAACGCAAATCTTACAATAATTCTGGCATAGCTCTCAGAGTTTGACTTGACTGTGATTTTACCTATTAGATGTTTTAGCTGCATATGTTTAATTTTTCATTTGATCAGCTTGTTATACCGAATGAGAATAGCTTGGATATATTTAAAATTAAAGAACAATGTACAATTTTGCCCGTAACCTATTACCTCAATTACAGAATATAGACTATTTACTGTATTTAAATAGGCCTTCCTTTATCTCAACAGATCAAGTGTATTTTAGCAAAAGAAAAACACTAGATACATTATATTTTCAATCCTAATAAAAGATTTTAATTCTCTTTTATTGCACTAAAGCAATACTGGTAAAAAAGACCCACACGAAAGATATTACTTTTGGGGTCTTATGTAGCAAATTTATTTTTTAGATCCACATACGTTAATATGCTTATCAAAAATAGTGCTACTAGCTATTAAAATCTAAAGTAAATATATTCTCAAGTTGCCTGTGTCTAGACTCAAGAGTCTAGTGACTTAGCATCTTTTTTGTTTTAAAGATATTTACAAAATCTCTTACTTGCACAATGGCTCATGCAAATCAATTTTCTGGATCCCTAATCCTTATGGATATTGGAAGAACACTACAAAGAATTAATATGTATCCTTACTTTGATGTGGCAAATTATATTCTTATGTGTAGCATTGTGAAGGAAGACTCTCCACAGACAGGTATGTAGCTTCTTTACCTTGTACTTTTATTAATTATGAAATTAATTGTGCAAAATTTTATATTTTATAAATATTTTTATTCTAGTTATTTTTCCTTCTTTTAGGAACCCCTCCTTATGTCCTTTTTGAATTGAATTTTTGGATTATCCTTATTTTTTTATTCGGCTATATTATATATGCTATCTAGGCTTATATAACAATATAATCCCTATTGTAGCCAATATGGGCTTTTGTGGATGGCGTCCAGAGTAACTATTATTGTATTTAGTTACTAAAATGTATTGCCATGTAGTTAGTCAAGGTTACAATTTTTTTTCTAGTAGAATTGGCCTAAGAAATAGTAAGCTTAATATATGCATCCATTGCAATTGAATCCTTGGCTGCAATAGGTAATATATAATTTTATTCAAAAAATATTATTCTTGAAGTTAGTAAGCTAAATTACTATATCCTTGGCAACAAGATTGCAGCACATTGATATGGAATCTGGTTATTACTTTAATTGTTGTTCTTGTTAGTTTTATTTAACTTAAAAGGTAAAAAATAGAATACTAAATATGTCAATAGGCCCATTTTTTTCAAAAGCAATTAGACAATACAATATAACTCTTAAACTTTCCTTAATTTTGATTAAGTCTTGTTATTCACCCTATTTTCTTCCTTTTTCACCTATCATTAAAGTGCATGCACCTTGAAAGTAATGATAAAATTAATTTTGTTACATTTTATTATCAGTTTGCATTCAATGTTACCAGCTATGAATTAGTCAATGTATATTAATTTATGTATTTTATCTTACCATTTTAGGCAGTCAAACTTTTTCTAGACGCCATCCATTTGCTTGCTGGCTAGCCAGCATGCTTATGTGCTTTGCTGGGCCTATTGTTGCCAACTGCCTTCTTGGAGAATCAATTGTTGCCCCATTAAAAAATAACCATGATATCTTGCTGGCCACTGCTGTATGGTGAGTGCTCTGCCCTGAGCAGCTTGTATTCATGTTATTTAAACATCTTATTATCTGCCTATATTGAAAATTTTCAATCCAAAAATTTATCTAGCTGCAAACTTTCCACTGTGCAGGTACTGCATCAACTACATACCTTGGGACGCTGCCTACAGAGCGAGCAAATTTGCCCCATTGTATTTAATTATCTCACTGATGAAGGAGTTACAGCGAGCCAGGAAAATATTAGACGGTGTAAATTTCGCTTACAAATTGAATCCAAACGCCTACCTGGTTGTGGTTGCTATCGGCGTTGTTAAGGGTCAGTGCGCAATTTTTATGGTTCAAGTTGAATTTGATTTGTTTGTTTTCATATTTAATTCCATTAGAAAAGGGCCTAACTTTCAAGTGGTATGACCCTAGTTGATTAATATTTTCAAACTTTATTTTATCTGCACATGCATGTAGGTTCCGGCTACTTAGAGATGAAGCTATTCGAGAGACTAGTCAGAGGACTCTGGTTGCCAGCCTCCAACGAATGTTTGAAGCCATCCTCGTACGTATTTTTTTGCGTCATTTTTTATGAAATTAGATCTGAGCGATCTAGTTTTTCTTGTATTTTTTCCTATTTCAGCACGACAAAGGCCAGCTGTCTGATTGCAGTTGTCTTTTTGCTGGAGAAGCTGGGCCGCCTGCCCTGCTCACGTGATGGAGCTTTTCTGGCCGCCGTGCTGCTTCTGTTTTGCTTTAAGTGAGCGCTTTTGTTATTTTGGGATAATCGTCTTGACTAGAGAGAAAAGAGAGGCTGTACATTATCTAATTTGGGACATCAATTTGCTGGGATAATCGAGCGACGGGGTAGCAACTTAGTAATGCGACTAGCACACTGAGACAGCATTTTACAGAAAGCATTGTCAAGAAAAAATAGGATCGCAACTTAATTTCTTCTTTTAGAATTCTACAATTTTGTTTCACTCCATTAATATTGTCAAGCTATAAGAAAAACTCAAATAGGCACGCGATTTAGCAAACCCCTCAGCAATCAAATATAGCAACTGCGTGTAATAATTTTGCGTATGATGATGCTCGAGAAAGCCAATTTGCCTTCACTATTTTTATTTTTAAATCCGTTATTAATTTCAGGCTAGCTTACAAGCTGCTGCACGTGCACGATCCTTTCCGGCCATTTGAGAGCGCTTTCTGCACCGTGCTGCTCGGCGGCCTAGTTGACGCTGTGCGACGCGCCGCCGAGAGCTCCCAGGCGGCTGCCGCTGTTGCTAGCGCCCCGGCCCGCCCGGGTCAGCCATCGTCCGGCGGGCATCAGCAGCAGCAGCAGCATCAGTCGCTGCAGCAGAAGGATGCTAACGACGGCGCTGCAAACGGCGTGGCCAGAGACAAAGAGCAGAAGAAGAACGATTGAAAACAGCGACCCGTGGCACTTAGGTTTTTTGTGTCAGGCCGGTGAACAAGCACCAGCTACCTTATGGGTAGCCATTTCGAATAAAATAGCGAGGAACAAAAACAAGCTTTGCGCCGTTATTTGAACAGACTAAAGCCAAGTTGTGGCGTAGTTCTATTATAATCGAAAAAATTATCCGGGTTTTTCTCTGTATTATTATTTACTGTGTTCTTTAAATAGCTCTGTTCCCCACTTCAGTCTCATCTGCTTTGCACCATATCCTCTAACGCAACGTACACAATCCTCATTGAGCCATTAGATATAACTTTCAAGTCTGAATTATTCTCCCGACCATCCCCTCTTTCTAACTTGAGATTGTTAACTTCCGAGTGTAGAATTTACCCACCCATTCCACTCCGCCAGTCTGACCCGATTGTACAATCAGTCCACCCACTCCGCCAGTCTGACCCGAGTGTACAATCAGTCCACCCACCCCACTCCGCCAGTCTGACCCGAGTGTAAAATTAGTCCACGCACCCCACTCCACCATTCTGACCCTAGTGTACAATCAGTCCACCCACCCAACTCCGCCTATAACAATATTTTGCGCAATGATCTATGTTTACCTGTCTCACTTCGGCTTTCTTTTATGCTTTGAATTTTTCCGCTTTCGTTTTCATCAAATATCTGCTGGCAAAGATTTAAAAGTTCGATAATTTTTCATCGAAATCATTACAACAGTTTCAATTTTTATTGTCAGCAAGAAGCCGGATTTTTCTTTCAAAAGCTACTTGCTTCCGCAAAGAAGTTAATTTACGCAAAAAATTTCGAGCGGTACTTGGTGCGTATTAATCAACAAAATAAACATTTCATCAGAAATGTGAAAAATTGACATTTTTTCATCCTAATTTCGACGCCTAATTGTGTTGCTTGACACTTCAGTGCCTTAGGTAGTAATTGTGTTTTACGGCCTTTAGAAAATAATGAAATAGTTGTAGCAGCTTAGTTTTGATAAGCTTTCTTTAAATTGCTTCACCTCTAGTGCGTAGCTAAAATTTATCAAATTTATCTGGTTTCGTCAGATGTAGCTTTGCCTACCTACGTTTCTTTTTTACCTCGGCTGCCTTATTAAACAATCAAATAGATTTTTTACCTTTAGCCCATTTTTTGCTTGCTGCTCAGTTTATTGAGCTTCCATTCAGTATTAGATAAAGCAATATCTAGTCTTGTACGACGCTTTACACATGGTTGTATTCTATTTACAGTATACTTTGCCTTGTTTTTTTGTTAACCACTTTGTTACTTCCTTGGTAATAACAGTAGCTGACTTTTCCCAGAACCATTAAAGGCTGTGTTTTGTTTTATTGCATTTCAGTTTTCATCAAGCGGTTTCAACCTTCCAATCTTCCTGTCTCTGTTTTTGTGTATGCATATCTGCTCGTGTGTCAGTCTGGCTGTCATTCCACCTCTGTGTCTGGCTGTCATTCCACCTCTGTGTCTGGCTGTCATTCCACCTTTGTGTCTGGCTGTCATTCCACCTTTGTGTCTGGCTGTCATTTCACCTTTGTGTCTGGCTGTCATTCCACCTTTGTGTCTGGCTGTCATTTCACCTTTGTGTCTGGCTGTCATTCCACCTTTGTGTCTGGCTGTCATTCCACCTCTGTGTCTGGCTGTCATTCCACCTCTGTGTCTGGCTGTCATTCCACCTCTGTGTCTGGCTGTCATTCCACCTCTGTGTCTGGCTGTCATTCCACCTTTGTGTCTGGCTGTCATTTCACCTTTGTGTCTGGCGGTCATTCCACCTCTGTGTCTGGCTGTCATTGCCCCTTTGTGTCTGGCTGTCATTCCACCTTTGTGTCTGGCTGTCATTTCACCTTTGTGTCTGGCTGCCTTTCCACCTTTGTGTCTGGCTGTCATTTCACCTTTGTGTCTGGCTGCCTTTCCACCTTTGTGTCTGGCTGTCATTGCCCCTTTGTGTCTGGCTGTCATTCCACCTTTGTGTCTGGCTGTCATTTCACCTTTGTGTCTGGCTGCCTTTCCACCTTTGTGTCTGGCTGTCATTCCACCTCTGTGTCTGGCTGTCATTCCACCTCTGTGTCTGGCTGTCATTCCACCTCTGTGTCTGGCTGTCATTCCACCTTTGTGTCTGGCTGTCATTTCACCTTTGTGTCTGGCGGTCATTCCACCTCTGTGTCTGGCTGTCATTGCCCCTTTGTGTCTGGCTGTCATTCCACCTTTGTGTCTGGCTGTCATTTCACCTTTGTGTCTGGCTGCCTTTCCACCTTTGTGTCTGGCTGTCATTTCACCTTTGTGTCTGGCTGCCTTTCCACCTTTGTGTCTGGCTGTCATTGCCCCTTTGTGTCTGGCTGTCATTCCACCTTTGTGTCTGGCTGTCATTTCACCTTTGTGTCTGGCTGCCTTTCCACCTTTGTGTCTGGCTGTCATTTCACCTTAGTGTCTGGCTGTCATTCCACCTTTGTGTCTGGCTGTCATTTCACCTTTGTGTCTGGCGGTCATTCCACCTCTGTGTCTGGCTGTCATTGCCCCTTTGTGTCTGGCTGTCATTCCACCTTTGTGTCTGGCTGTCATTTCACCTTTGTGTCTGGCTGCCTTTCCACCTTTGTGTCTGGCTGTCATTTCACCTTTGTGTCTGGCTGCCTTTCCACCTTTGTGTCTGGCTGTCATTGCCCCTTTGTGTCTGGCTGTCATTGCCCCTTTGTGTCTGGCTGTCATTCCACCTTTGTGTCTGGCTGTCATTTCACCTTTGTGTCTGGCTGCCTTTCCACCTTTGTGTCTGGCTGTCATTTCACCTTTGTGTCTGGCTGTCATTCCACCTTTGTGTCTGGCTGTCATTTCACCTTTGTGTCTGGCTGCCTTTCCACCTTTGTGTCTGGCTGTCATTTCACCTTAGTGTCTGGCTGTCATTCCACCTTTGTGTCTGGCTGTCATTTCACCTTTGTGTCTGGCTGTCATTCCACCTCTGTGTCTGGCTGTCATTCCACCTCTGTGTCTGGCTGTCATTTCACCTTAGTGTCTGGCTGTCATTGCCCCTTTGTGTCTGGCTGCCTTTCCACCTTTGTGTCTGGCTGTCATTGCCCCTTTGTGTCTGGCTGTCATTCCACCTTTGTGTCTGGCTGTCATTTCACCTTTGTGTCTGGCTGCCTTTCCACCTTTGTGTCTGGCTGTCATTGCCCCTTTGTGTCTGGCTGTCATTCCACCTTTGTGTCTGGCTGTCATTTCACCTTTGTGTCTGGCTGCCTTTCCACCTTTGTGTCTGGCTGTCATTGCCCCTTTGTGTCTGGCTGTCATTCCACCTTTGTGTCTGGCTGTCATTTCACCTTTGTGTCTGGCTGTCATTCCACCTCTGTGTCTGGCTGTCATTCCACCTCTGTGTCTGGCTGTCATTTCACCTTAGTGTCTGGCTGTCATTGCCCCTTTGTGTCTGGCTGTCATTGCCCCTTTGTGTCTGGCTGTCATTGCCCCTTTGTGTCTGGCTGTCATTTCACCTTAGTGTCTGGCTGTCATTGCCCCTTTGTGTCTGGCTGCCTTTTCCACCTTTGTGTCTGGCTGTCATTGCCCCTTTGTGTCTGGCTGTCATTCCACCTTTGTGTCTGGCTGTCATTTCACCTTTGTGTCTGGCTGCCTTTCCACCTTTGTGTCTGGCTGTCATTGCCCCTTTGTGTCTGGCTGTCATTCCACCTTTGTGTCTGGCTGTCATTTCACCTTTGTGTCTGGCTGCCTTTCCACCTTTGTGTCTGGCTGTCATTGCCCCTTTGTGTCTGGCTGTCATTCCACCTTTGTGTCTGGCTGTCATTTCACCTTTGTGTCTGGCTGTCATTGCCCCTTTGTGTCTGGCTGTCATTTCCACCTTTGTGTCTGGCTGTCATTGCCCCTTTGTGTCTGGCTGTCATTGCCCCTTTGTGTCTGGCTGTCATTGCCCCTTTGTGTCTGGCTGTCATTTCACCTTAGTGTCTGGCTGTCATTGCCCCTTTGTGTCTGGCTGCCTTTCCACCTTTGTGTCTGGCTGTCATTGCCCCTTTGTGTCTGGCTGTCATTCCACCTTTGTGTCTGGCTGTCATTTCACCTTTGTGTCTGGCTGCCTTTCCACCTTTGTGTCTCGCTGTCATTCCACCTTTGTGTCTGGCTGTCATTCCACCTCTGTGTCTGGCTGTCATTTCACCTTAGTGTCTGGCTGTCATTGCCCCTTTGTGTCTGGCTATCATTGCCCCTTTGTGTCTGGCTGTCATTGCCCCTTTGTGTCTGGCTGTCATTTCACCTTAGTGTCTGGCTGTCATTGCCCCTTTGTGTCTGGCTGCCTTTCCACCTTTGTGTCTGGCTGTCATTGCCCCTTTGTGTCTGGCTGTCATTCCACCTTTGTGTCTGGCTGTCATTCCACCTTTGTGTCTGGCTGCCTTTCCACCTTTGTGTCTGGCTGTCATTCCACCTTTGTGTCTGGCTGCCTTTCCACCTTTGTGTCTGGCTGTCATTGCCCCTTTGTGTCTGGCTGTCATTCCACCTTTGTGTCTGGCGTTCATTCCACCTTTGTGTCTGGCTGCCTTTCCACCTTTGTGTCTGGCTGCCTTTCCACCTTTGTGTCTGGCTGCCTTTCCACCTTTGTGTCTGGCTATCATTTTACCTTTCTGTCTATTTAATCATCTGTCTCACAGGCACTTATGCTCAAAGCTCTTAGTTTTACAGATTGGACATAAAAATTTCTCGGCTAAAATTGATCTGATATTGGTTTCTCCCAATCATTTATTTAAGCTTCAGGCTTGAATTAATTTGCCGAGGCTTCTTAATAAATAAAGACACGAAAAGACAGACCGATCAAATAGGAAGGAAGAGCTCAGTCTCCCCCCGAGCTGATGCCGCTGTAGAAGTTCGAGTCGGTTCCGGCCGCCTTCCGACCATGAAGCGAGCCGAGCCCAGTCGGAGCAGCTCGTCGCTTTCCGGCGCCGCTGCCTCGACAGTCGGCGGCGAGGAGTCGCTGCTGTCCGTAGTGCAGGACATGGGCCGCCAATTAGAAGAGAAAGCCGACCGGCTCAACCTGCGCTCGTCCAGCGTCCGCCGCATCATCAAAGAGGTGCTGAGCGATCAGGATGTGGTCAGCATGTTTCGCGACTATCTTCGCTGCGATGGGCCGCCCGCGGCGCCCTACGAGCCGAAGCTGACCCGGAGTCAGGCCAAGCGGATCTGCCTCGACTCCCGGGTGGCTCCGGCCGCCACCGCCACCGCCGCTGCCACTGCCAGCCGCGACGCCGAGGACACCGCTGACGATGAAGATGAGGACGACGGAGACTACGTTGCAACTGAGGACGACGATGAGGAAGACGATGAAGATGACGATGAGGAAGAAGAAGAAGAAGGGGTAGAAGACGACGGAGAAGAACGGGCCGGAAACGAAGATAACAATGACGTCATTGTTGCAGATTCCGCTTCTAGCAGCGCAGCCGCTGGGGCGGCCTCCTCCTCGGCTACCTACGCCACCCGGTCGCGCTGCCCTATTCCCGATTTTTCCTGGGAAAAGTGCGAAGAGGCCATAGTGAAGAGCGACTTCTATTTGGGAGATTTTGCGGTGAGTGGGGAAAAAAGTCATTTCCGGGCTTGCCTTTGGCCAGTCAGTCAACCTGGGCGACATTTGCCTTCTGGAAAGATTTTTTAAAGGCCGCGAGGCCAAAGTTCCTTTAACTCCTTGCATCCTTGGGGTCTGCCCCCCCACCCCCGTTGCTAAGGCTGTTATTCCCACTCCCTAGGTCTTTTTTTCTGTCTGTCTTTCTCCCTCTGCACGAACCAGTTGCAAATCCGCATTTTCCATCTTGTCCCGTTGCAGTTTTGGATTTTGAAAAAAATTTGAGGGCATAGTTTTTACTTGTCGAGACGAATAATAATGTACTATTAGATTATTTCGATTTTACCAGATAAATTATATTGCTTTTGTGGGGGATTGCATATTTGTGGGGGGAAGCAAAGTTTTTGACACATTATTTCCTGTTTATAATCTCTTAAAGAAGTACTGAGCTTCTGGTACTTAAGATTCACTGTGGAGAATCAGAGTAGGACTCTTAGATCCCATCCGGGAGATCAGAGTAGAATTCTTAGATCCCATCCGTGGGATCAGAGTAGGACTCTTAGATCCCATCCGGGAGATCAGAGTAGAATTCTTAGATCCCATCCGTGGGATCAGAGTAGAATTCTTAGATCCCATCCGTGGGATCAGAGTAGAATTCTTAGATCCCATCCGTGGGATCAGAATGGGACACTTAGTAAGATCCCATCCGTGGGATCAGAATAGGTTACTTAGTAAGATCCCCTCCGTGGGATCAGAGTGGAGCTCTTAGTAAGATCCCATCCTTGGGATCTTAGTAAGATCCTATCCGTCAGATCAGAGTGGGACACCTGTCTCCCTGACCACAGATTGACGATGTTGACATAGACGCCGAGCCGACTCCAACGTTGAACCAGCTGCGGCCGCAGCCGCCGCCGTCGCCGCCGCCGCCCCCGCTGCTGCCTAACAACGAAGACGACGCCGCTGCCGTCCTTGACGAAGACGACGTCGAATTTAGAAACTTTCTGCGCGACATTTATCTGGACAAAATCGAACAAGCCGATCCGCCTGACGACGCGGAAGAGGACGCCGATTTCAACGTCATGGCCGAGCCCGAGGAGGCCTATCAAGAGGATTTCTTTGAAGATTTGCGCTACAATCGAGCCTCTAAAATTCCTAAACGGGAAGTGCGCGATTTATTGGACGAGATATGTAGCGATTTGGTGCGTTGTTTTTCACTGTTAATTGCATCAGAATTTGGTTATTAGTTGAAGTTTGGGAGGAGCTTACAATGGATTGCTAGTCTAACCAATAGAGTTATGCAGGCTTACAATGGATTGCTAGTCTAGTCAATAGAGATATGCAGGCTTACAATGGATTGCTAGTCTAACCAATAGAGTTATGCAGGCTTACAATGGATTGCTAGTCTAACCAATAGAGTTATGCAGGCTTACAATGGATTGCTAGTCTAACCAATAGAGTTATGCAGGCTTACAATGGATTGCTAGTCTAGTCAATAGAGTGTACAGGCTTACAATTAACCCCTTATAATCGCACCTCTACCTGCAGTTTAACTCAACGGTGCCCGTCCGCCGTCCCCAGTCGCCAGCGGAGGATCAGCAGGAGCAGCAGTCCCAGGACGAACAGGACGCGGAAGTGGAACTAGCTGATCAAACCAAAGCCTGCGTACAGATGCAAGAGTTCAGCCCGGAGCAGAGGGCCGAGCTCAGCAAGCAGATCGGCATGTACGTGCAGCTGCTGTGCACCCTGCGCATCACCTGCTACAGGAATTCCCCGGAATTAGCCGAATCCGCCAAGCTGCACCTCAACGAATTGAAACTCCTAGCCGACGCCTACGAGGCCTCGACTAGCGGCTCGTCAACCTCCGTGCTTCGCGTGGTCAATTTGGACTTGGCCGTCTCTCTAGCCGACAATTTTGCCGGCCTGAGCTACGCTGATTGTCCGTCGTTAATAGGCGAGCCCGCCAGCAGCAGCAGCAGCCTGATGCCGCCGCAGCTGTGCAGCCTGCTGCTCACCTCGCCCGTGTTCCCCTACGCCCAGCTGTTCCCGCCAGGTATGGCAGCCAATCTGACTCTGCCTAGCAAGCGGATTCCGTTCACGCCTAGCGAGGATCGGCTAATGCTGCTGGGCCTGCAGCAATTCGGCCACAGGAGAGGCGTGTTCCATCTCATTAGCAAGTTCACCATGCCCTGGCGCAGTCACGCTGCCATTGGGGCCAGGTGCATCTATTTGAGTAAGCTGCAATCCCTGCTGTTCAAGGACTCGCTCTGTCCGGCTCGAGTGCTAACTAGGTGAGGCATTGGCTTAAACCGTTGAGTGACCTTGGAGATTCCAATGTCTTTGAAATTGAATTTTCATGAGATTGTCATTTTGTAATTTTAAAGATTTTTTACGTTTTAAATCTAAAGGGATTTAAATCCTACGTGAATATTATGTCTAAAACTCTATTTAAACACCATCATGGAAATCTCTAAAGGAGTAGATTTTTGTGGCTTAAAAAAACTATAGGAGTAGATTTTTGTGGCTTGGAAATCTCTATAGGAGTAGATTTTTGTGGCTTGGAAATTTCTATGGGAGTAGATTTTGTGGCTTGGAAATTTCTATGAGAGTAGATTTTTGTGGCTTGGAAGTCTCTATAGGAGTAGATTTTTGTGGCTTGGAAATCTCTATAGGAGTAGATTTTTGTGGCTTGGAAATTTCTATAGGAGTAGATTTTTGTGGCTTGGAAATTTCTATAGGAGTAGATTTTTGTGGTTTAGAAAACTCTATAACATCTGAATCTATGGGATTATAGATTTTTAATGAGCTGGAAATCTCTTTGAGATCTCCAGGATAAAATCCCTATCAGACTTAATTCTTTATTATTTGTGTCATTACGGTTACTTTTTGCCGATAAATAGATAAATCTGTCAATAAAAACTTTTATAGAATTCATTTAAATAACGAAAATCAAACCTCAGACCATGATTTGATTGACATCTATGAATGTCAATAGTGAATCGCTCAGACCCTTATTTGATTGACATCTATGAGTGTCAATAGTGAATCGCTCAGACCCTTATTTGATTGACATCTATGAGTGTCTATAGTGAATTGCTCAGACCCTTATTTGATTGACATCTATGAGTGTCAATAGTGAATCGCTCAGACCCTTATTTGATTGACATCTATGAACGTCAATAGTGAATCGCTCAGACCCTTATTTGATTGACATCTATGAACGTCAATAGTGAATCGCTCAGACCCTTATTTGATTGACATCTATGAACGTCAATAGTGAATCGCTCAGACCCGCACCGCGCATCCCCCCTCCCGCTCCAGATCGGTGATCATCTCGTGCCTCCGCAGACGAAAGCGCCTGCTAACCGCCAGCGCTGCCTCAGAATCTGACGCCGCCTCATCAGCGTGCACCGAGCAGGCGGAGCAGCCGGCCGGCTTAGAGTTCACCCGGTCCAACTGGATCGGCTCGGTGTCAATTCACGCCAACTGTGTGATGGACAGGCCAGCCGATTGGTGCCACCTGCCCCAGCTGTTCCGCCAGCACATCCTGCTTGAACGGCCCGGCCTGCGCGGCCTGGTGCTGAAGCCAACGGAGCTGAACGCGCTAGAGCGAGACAACGCCAACGACCGGGCCGCTGTCCTTTATAAACGCTGTCGAATATTGTTGAAAGACCTGCGACCCGAAGGCTTGCACAGGATTCGCATACTGTGGAACGATCCGCTAGCGGCCGCGGCCAACTTCTCAACGACGCTGAATCCGCCGCCGCCGCCGCCGCCTCGTGGACTTTACCGACGCTTGAAAAGAGTTCAGAAACGGGGCCAGCGCGCGCCTCCCATTAAAATTCGACAGGCGTTGGAAGCTAGGGGACGTCGTCCGCTTGGACTCTCGCCTCTGCGGCCGCCGCCGCCGCCACCACCGCCGACAACGGCGCCGCCCTCGTCGACGCGTCGTCAGTCGCCACCGTCGGCGCCGTTGGACGCGGCGTCAACCGAATGCGCCAATCAGGTTAAGAAAACTATCAAAGGCTACCTGCTCAGCATGATGGACAAGACGATTCTTAAGCCGCCACCGCCGCCGCCACCCCCGTCGTCGTCCACGCGGTCCCCGCCGCCGCCGCCGCCCGCAGCAACTTGTTGCCGGCCGATATTGCCTAAACCGGGTTCGCTTCAAGCCTCAACAGCCGACACGTGTCGGATCGCCTCTGATTTGATTCTAGCCGAGCTCCGCTCCCGACGCTGGGATCAGCGGGTTCAACAACAACAACAACAACAACAGCAGCAGCAGCATCAGCATCAACAGTTTGACTTGCTCCCACCTGGCGCCGCCATTTTTTTAACTGTCCATCAGGCAGTTTCGTCTTCAGCTTCACCCCCGGTGCTGTCGTTTCTAGCCGGTCTGCACGCCGCGGCGCCCGTCTGCTTGCAGATCTCGCCTGAGTCGCAGCCGCCGCAGCCGGAAATCGACCTGCTAAACGACGCTATCGCAGCGGCTACTGCGGAGGATTTTCACTTTGTTGACTTTACCGACGGGGATAGCAACGCTCAGCAGCAGGCGCCGTCATCGCCGCAGCCGCAGGGACTGGCACACACGCCTGGAACTGATAATAATCGACCAGCTGAAGTGGCTTTCGAAGACGACGCGGAAGTCGACAATGTGTCACCGGAGGCCATTCCAACGCTGAGCTGTCTGCCCTATCTGTCCGATTTTCTGCAGTCGAAAACTTTCAAGGAGCTTCGACGCGGTCGGTAGGTTGACGGCATTTCTAAGAAATAAAATCCCGTATTGGGGCTCAGAATAAAAAACAAAACTACAGTTAAGCAAGGATCAGAACCCTTAGATCCGATTCTGAAAGAGGCTTAGAGGATTAAAAAAATAAGGGATCATAATTCCTTATTTAGAAATAGAAATAGATCAGAATCCACAGCACCAAAAGGGGATCAGGATTTTTAAATCTGAAAGGGGATCAGAATACGAGGGGCACTGTAAAAGTTTTTAGCCATGCCTGGTCAGAACAAGCTATCATCATGAAACTTTCACAGCTTCTCAAAGTACTCGCTGCCAGCTTGCACACAAAGTTTCATGTGCTCAAACCAGGCAGAAAAGCAGTGGCGCCACTCAGCATCAGATATGTCAAAACTAGCTCATCAAAGGCATCAGCAGCGTCTTCAGGCGAAGTAAATCGCTTGCCACGCATGCGATCTTTGACTTTCGGGAACAAGAAAAAGTCACACGGGGCGAGGTCAGGTGAATAGGGCGGGTGGCTCATCAGAGAAACACCGCTGGACCTCAGAAAATCCTGCGTTGCATGCGCAGTGTGCGAGCTGGCATTGTCCTGGTGGAGCAACAGGCCCCGCACTCCTGTCTTTGGTCGTGATTTTCTGATGCTGGCAAACACCTCGGGCAGGCAAATGTCTGTGTACCAGGCAGCTGTGACTGTGCGCTGCTGCTGCAGCCTCACAGTTGCCACATGGCCGCCTCTCCTGAAGAACACAGCCAGCATCAGCTTGCCAGTGCTCCTGCCTCGCACAACTTTGGTCGGAGGTGCCTCCTCAGCAAATGCCCACACACGCGACTGACACTTTCGCTCTGGCTCGTAGCAGTAGACCCAAGTCTCGTCGCACGTGATGATGTCGGAAACTGCCTTGGCTTGGCCATTTTCGAACTTCCGGAGCATCTGCTGGCACCAATCTGACCTGGCCTGCTTCTGCTCAGCTGTGAGCAAGTGAGGCACCCAGCGACTCGTCAGCTTGCGCACGCCGATGTGATTGTGCAGGATCTGCTGGATGGCATGCGAATGAATGCCCAGGGTCGCCTCTATCTCCTCATAGGTCTGACTTACTTGACTTAGCTGCAGGGAGGTCCCAGAGGGGACGCAGCGGGAAGGCGCAACCGCCCATTCCGCTAACCCCTGGACGACCGACGCGCCGTTATGGACGAATGGTTGGCGTCGCCCAGGGGGGTCCCTCGGTGTCGCCGGCAGCTATGTTGCTCCCTGGAATTGGGAGTTCAGCCCTGCGGGTTGCCCGGAGGAAGCGCATGAGCTGGTTAAAATTTTCGGGTTTGCACGCATCATAGATAGAAGTGTGTGGCCCGAGGAATTTAAGTCTGGCCCGCGTGAAGGCGGGGCAGATGCTGACGAAGTGCTCAGCTGACTCGTCACCCGAGTTGCAGAAGCTGCAGGTGGCGCTAGGAATGCTGCCCTGCAGGTATTGGTGCCTGGAGAAGCAACCATGGCCTGAGAGGGTCATAGTGGCAGCCCGGATGTCCCTCCGCGAAAGCCGGAGGAGGAGGTTCCGGAGCTGGCGAGAGGGCTGTGGAACAGCACCTCTAGATTGCCTGCAAGTGATGCAGTTCGCCCAGAGCGAGTAGTGCTGGGTCTTGACCCACGTTTTGATCCGTGAGTTGATGACACAGGAGGGGGTCGGGACGAGGGGCTCAGGCCCAATGCAGGATCCAGATGAGCCGGCTTTTGCAAGCGCATCAGCGAGCTCATTTCCCCGGAAACCTTCGTGTCCCGGCACCCACTTAAGAGTGATTTTGTTGGATGAGCCCAACATGTTGAGGTGCTTGACACAGTCCAGGACTGTTGCTGAGCTGACACTGCAGCTGCAGATGGCGTGCAGTGCAGCTTGGCTGTCAGAGTGGAAAATGATGTCCTTGCCAGCAACGCCAGAGGCGAGAAGCTCTGCTGAGCACGAGCTAATAGCTAGGACTTCATTTTGAAAGACACTAGAGCTGGTTCCAGTGTACTGGGCGTGGGTGGCGATGACCCGCCCATTGAGAATAATGCAGACACCGAAACCGGTGTTAGCTGACTGCTTGGAACCGTCAGTATAACAGTGGATCTCTCCAGGGTTCCAATTGTCACTAATGGAGTCACGCGAGTCGATGGCTACCGAGTAGCGTTGTCTCACGTTGAGCGTTGAAGCGATGCTGTCCGTGAGGACTTGGTAAGCTTCGCATTCACTGAGGATGTTGAGGCACATATCGCTGTGTGGGACCAGGTTCCACTTAGCTGGTGCTCTCATATAGCGGAAGTTTATACCGGCGTCAAGGAGCCGCCGGGTTGCTCTAGCCGCCTCCCCTTTAATAAAAAGGTCGAGGGGGGGCAGGTCGAGAAATGCTCCCATACCAGCAAAAGGTGTGGATCTGGTAGCATTGCAGATCAGCCGACACGCTCGTCCTTGGATTGTGTTGAGCCTATCTGCATGGCTTTTAATCTGGGTAGCACTTACCCAGACTAAGGAGGCGTAGGTAATGGCGGGTCTAACCACAGAGGTATAGATCCACCACAAACGCTTTGGGGACAGTCCCCAGGTGGTGCCAAGCGCCCGGCGAAGCTGGGCTAGAATTGCAGAGGCGCGTTTGGCTTTAGCCTTCACATGGCTAGACCAGTTAAGCCTATGGTCGAGAGTTACCCCGAGGCACCGGGTCTGCTTTGCGAAGGCAACGTCTCTGCCGTAGAGCTGCAGAGGCTTAATGTTCCAGCGGGTTTTGCTGGTAAACATGATAGCGACAGTCTTTGGCTCAGAGAGCTTAAGACCATTGCTGCGGGCCCAGGTTTCTGCTCTGCGAAGAAAGGTTTGCATGAGATCCCTGAGAGTGCTGGGCGAGGGTCCTGCCACGATAGCAGTAACGTCGTCCGCATAGCCGACTTTGAAGACGGGATCTGGTCCAGGGCTCCTGAGTAGAGCGTCGATGACCATGTTCCAAAGAGTTGGAGTGAGGACGCCGCCTTGTGGGCCTCCTTTACAAACTCTGGTAGTGGCAGTGTGCCCAAGAAGGTGGGCAGTGACCGTACGGTTGGAGATCATATACATGATCCAACGTATGATGGTAGAGTGGGTATTGCGATCGCGAAGGGCACTCTGAAATGCATCAAAAATAACATTATCAAAGGCCCCCTCTATGTCGAGGAATAAGCCGAGAGCATAGCCGTTGCCCAGCACGGCTTTCTCTAGCTTTTCAACAATCGCATGGAGTGCGCTGTCAGTGGACCTTCCAGGGCGGAAGGCGTGCTGATTGTTACTGAGAGGCATGGCTGTTAGCTCGCAAGCCAGCAGTCGCCAATGTACGAGCCTCTCAGTCAGCTTTAACAGAAACGAGGTTAAGCTGATGGGCCTGAAGGCCTTAACGCTCTGATAGTCGCCTTTTCCCGGTTTGGGAATAAAGACAACACGAGCGTTAGTCCAACTTTTGGGAATGTACCCTAGCTGGATTGTGGCCCGCAATATGTTGCAGGTGATTCTCAGAAACCTGGGGATCTTGGCTGCCTCGCGCAAAAGGACAGGGTAGATACCGTCAGGCCCTGGGGATTTGAAAGGCTTGAAGGTTTTGACTGCCTTAGCAATCAGTTCCTCATTAATAAAGCTCGCAGCCAGGTTGGATCCTTCCAGCGAATGGTTGGGTTCCGTGCCAGCTGTGGGAACCTCGGGAAAAAAGCTGCCCAGCATTTGCTGCAGCACTTCCTGAGGTTCGTTGGTGAGAGAGCCATCATCTTTTTTGATCATGGCTAGTTTGGACATTTTGTCCATAGTAAGGGCCTTGACCAGCCTAGAGGTGGGCCGGTCTTTGTCCAGCTCGTCGCAGAATTGGCGCCACTTACTATCCTTGGCCCTACGGATTTCACACTTGAAATGTCGCGAGGCGTGTCGGAAGAGATCCATGTCGTCAGGGTTACCCGACTTCATGGCACGGCGATGAAGACTTTTGGCCTTTTGCCGGAGTTTTCCCAGTTCCGGGTTCCACCACGGAGCTGAGGTTTTGCCTTTGTAGGCCCGAATGGGGCAGGACGCTTCGTAGGCCGCAGTGATGCAGCCCGAAAGCGTCTCAGCCGCGTGATCGACACCCTCGCAACTCTTAATCGGATCGTTATCCATGAGTTCCTGAAGGTGAGAATCAAGGGTAGCCGTGAAGGCTGCCCAGTCAGTGTTACGGATGTTGCGTCTCCAAGTTATTGGAGATGGTCGCTTAGTGTCCGTAATGTTGAAGGCTATAAAGAGATGGTCAGAGAAGGATGGCTCATCGGTCCAGACCCTCCACTCCGTAATCCTGTCAAAAAGTTTAGGAGAGGTAAGGGTGGCATCGAGAACCTCCGTCCATCTGCCATTGTTAAAAGTAGGTGTGCTTCCGCGGTTGCAGAGCATAAGGTTGGTGCCGGAGATAAGAGCAAGAAGCTCTTCCCCTCTGGTGTTGGTATCCTTACTGCCCCAGTGCTGATGGTGGGCGTTAAGGTCTCCGCCCACCAGGAGATCAGCATTCTGGTTCTCGCAGTATTGCGCAAGGCGCAGTAAGCTCTCTGGAGCTGGGTCTCCGTTGCCAGGAATATAAATAGAGGCGATGAAGCACTGGCGAGGAGATAGGTAGTTGGATTGGATGACACAGAGGTCCCCATCCGAAAGATCAGTCCTCAGCCAAGCCTGAAGATGGCTGGCAGCAAGGATGGCCGCACGCGGGCGGCTGTTCCCCGGGCCACACACATAAAAATCACAGTAGCCAGAAGGGATATTGGTTAACATACCATTGTAAATCCAGGGCTCCTGGATCAGGATGAAACCTGGTTGATACAGTTCTGCAATCTTCATCAGATTAACTGATGCTGATACGCAATGCTGTAAATTTATTTGTACACAATAGGTCGCTCCTTTGGCGTTGCGGAGCTTATCCATACTGTACTAAATGCAAAAACTGGCTGTTTTCCCGTGACCTTTAAGGGGATCGTAAAAGATCGTCCTCATCCCAGGTCGACGGGAGATGGCTGGGAGAGGGGAGTCGATCCACGTCCATGGCCTCCTCCTCCTCCCCGGCTTCACCGGCAGACTCCACAGACTCCGAGGTCAGGGTGGAGAGGGTATCTCCATCTGAATCGTCGTCTGCAGACCCCACCAGAGTCGCCGAAGAGGGCTCGGAGTCCGAAGTCGTGGTCTCCTCCGCAACTCCTTCTCCAGATGGAGAGTTTTCCTGCTCCTGGGGTTTGGCCGAAGCCTCTTCCTCAGTCGCAGAGCTCTCGCCTGTAGTAGGGTCGGGCTCAGTGACAGCCTTGGGATCGGCTTGCGCCTGGGGTTTGGCCGAAACCTCCTCCTCGGTCGCAGAGCTCTCGCCAGTTGGGTCGGGCACAGTGGCAGCCTTGGGATCAGCTTGCGCCTTTCCTTTGGCTTTGGGCTGTGCCTTCCCGCCGCTGGAGACACCAGGGTTGGCCTTCGCCTTCCCTTTGGCAGTTTTGCCTCGGCGAAGCCTGAGCTTCAAAGCACCCAGCTGAAAAAGAGAGTCGCTGGGGTACTTTTTTGTCCAGGCCTCAGACAGACCGAGGACAACCGTATTTCCCGCGTCGCCCCTACGAACTTTCCGATGATAAATCAGTCCGCTCGCAGGGAGTTCGGGGTTCAGGCGCAGTAGGACCTTCCGGATTACATCCGGTCCCGCTGCGGTGCTCTTCGCAGGGACGAACACCAAGTAGGGTGTTGTCTTTGGACGTTGACCCTCCCGCGAGAAAAGGGGGCGGCCGAGATCAGCGTCCAAGGAAATCGCCGGCAACCGTTGGAGCAGCTGCCGGGCGTCTTCCTCACTGCTCGGAGCAATGAGAATGGTTGGTCCTCGAAGGACCATGCGCTCGATGCCGATGGAGATACCCTCCTCGACAGTCAGCTCAATGAGGAGAGAGTCAATGGCGCACCAGACCTCTTGAAGCTGATCTGTGGACCAGTCCCGGTCGCGACACTGAACGATCACTCCCGGGATCTTGCCCTTGGCTTTTGCTGCGAATGTCGCCCCTGTTGGGGCTTCCCCGCTAGCTTGGGCCATAGTTTGCGCCGTGGCTTGGGCCTCAGCCGCAACGGCAGCCTCCCCAGAGGGCGCCGCCGCAGCACTGCTGGGGCCTTCACCAGCCTGCCCGTCAGGTTGCTTTGAGGAGCTGCTTGCTTCAGCACCCTTGGCGGGCGCCGCCGCTTGAGCCCTCTCGGCTTCCTTTTTGGCCTGCTTTTTGGCGCGTTGTTTGGCGCGTTTGCGCTCAAGCCGGGCTTTCTGAGCCTCGTCGGATCTGCCAGTTTTGGCCGGTCCTTTTGGCTCATTGCCCATGGGTCCCTTGGATCCACCAGCGGAGCTGGCAGGTCGCTTTGGACCCTCCGGATGGTTTCGGCGTTGGTTGGATCTGCCAGCAGAGCCGGCCGGTCCTTCCTTCGCCACGGTAGAGGATTCAGTCAGTTGGGATCTGCCAGCTAAGCCGGCCGGTCCCTCAGACTGAGGTTGGAGTTTGGAAGGGTCTCCGTCCCTAGAATTTTGGTTTTTATCCATAATCGGCTCGAAGGCCATGAGTAAAAATAGGTGGTCTTCCCCGAAGGGCAAGGTACCCGCCCGGCCGATTCACCAAAAACCGGGCAGTAGACCGAGGAGAAACCCTCAAGGCTGGCCCGACACCAAGAGGGGGAACCGCTAGCGACCAGAATACTCCCTGGCCAAAAACCCATCAGCGCGGTAAACACTGGGGCATGTTAGAGGGCGCGTTTAAGCCTCGCCAAAGCCCGTGGACTGGCCACGTACCCTGCTAGCCATGGGGGCTAGCCATGGTTTTAGGGTAGAACCCGGCCCCAGCTTCCTCAGAGAGGTACCTGGGTACCCAAGGCCTGGGTAAGCGAGCCAGGGATGAAACCCTGTACCCAAATTTATATACCGGCTGGGTGGTGCCGGCGCCAGAGCCCAAGCAGTTTGGTTGGCCTAGGGCCAGCCTTAACGCTCGCGGGACGAGAACCCTTGGGTTGACTTGCAAAGCGGGGGTGGCGTTTTGCGGCTGCCAGTGGCAGAAATAGTGCGCGCAAATCACCACCTTGCCATGTCTGCCAAAAAGAAGGAGGCAGGTGCTGAGCATCGCAGATCGTAGCCCGTGGGCCTAATCTGACTCATACACAGCTGGCGTTCCGCAATGCCCGTGCGAGCCCTCATAGGTCACTCGCCGATCTGCTTCAATCATGCTGCGCACAGCTGCAATGTTTTCCTGTGTTATTGCAGTTGGCGGCCTGCCTGCCCGAGCCTCATCTTCGAGCGAATCCCGTCCGCGCCAAAATTCGCGGAACCAGCCTGTGACAGTTGCAAAGGACGGGGCAGAGTCTGAGAAAGCTGCTGACAGCCTTTGATGGCTTTGGTGGCAGTCTAAACCAGATTTGTAATCATAGTAAATCATTGCACGAAAATGCTCCCGATTCAGTTCCATAACGCAAATGGAACAGATGCTGAAAGTGTATTGGGAAATTAAGTGCAGCTAAACAGGTCTGCAAGCTTTTTGTTTGAAAATTGACCTGCAGGCTTCTCTAATGTGCTATTTTAAACGTGTGAAATATGAAGCAGATCTGAGCTTTTATGTAGTCATGGCTAAAAACTTTTGCAGTGCCCCTCGTATTGAACATTAAAAGAGGGTCAGAATCTTGAAAACTTAAGGGGATCAGAATATTGAAAGCCAAAGAGGACCAGAATCTTGAAAGCTAAAGGGGATCAGAATCTTCAACAGTAAAAGAGGATCAGAATCTTGAAAACTTTAAGGGGAACAGAATCTTAAACAGTTAAAGGGATCAGAATCTTAAAATCTAAAAAAGTACCAAAATCCTAAATCCTAAGAGGATCGTAATCTCAAAAACTAAAAGGGAATCCAAATCTTGAAAACTAAAAGGGGATCAGAATCTTGAAAACAAAAAGGGGATTAGAATCTTAAACAACTAAAAGGGGATCAGAATCTTGAAAACTAAAAGGGGATCAGAATCTTGAAAACTAAAAGGGAATCAGAATCTTAAACTAAAAGGGGATTAGAATCTTGAAAACTAAAAGGGAATCAGAATCTTGAAAACTAAAAGGGGATCAGAATCTTGAAAACTAAAAGGGAATCAGAATCTTAAACTAAAAGGGGATTAGAATCTTGAAAACTAAAAGGGGATCAGAATCTTGAAAACTAAAAGGGGATCAGAATCTTGAAAACTAAAAGGGGATCAGAATCTTAAAAACTAAATGGGGATCAGAATCTTAAAAACTAAAAGGGGATCAGAATCTTGAAAACTAAAAGGGGATCAGAATCTTGAAAACTAAAAGGGGATCAGAATCTTGAAAACTAAAAGGGGATCAGAATCTTGAAAACTAAAAGGGGATCAGAATCTTGAAAACTAAAAGGGGATCAGAATCTTGAAAACTAAAAGGGGATCAGAATCTTGAAAACTAAAAGGGGATCAGAATCTTGAAAACTAAAAAAGTACCAGAATCCTGAAAACTAAAAGAGGAACAAAATCCCAATAACTGAAATAGGACCAGAATCCAGAAAGCTAAAAGGGAGTCAGAAATCCTTGCGATTTTAATATCAACTAATTCGAGTCTAAAAAAACTATTTCCCGATCGCCGCCAGCTGGAAACCGGGCCGGAGCGGCCGACTTGACCAGGAGAATCTTGACCAACTGGTGACGGACGATCCCTGCGAAACTGACGCCCCGGCCAGCGGCGTCGCCGGCGGCGGCAAAGTCGACGACGATCAGGACATCGAATTCGCCTCCGCCTTCCTGCGCTGCCTGCGCGCCGAGTTGAAATCCTCGCCAGACGCCTATTGGCAGGCTTTGCAGGCAATCGGCAGGCTGGGGGAGACTCCCAACTTGGACCAGGTACATCAACTTCCCCTCTTATCGCCCTTTTATCACTTCCAGAAATCGCTCTTTTATCACTCTCAGAAAGTACTCTCTTATCACTCTCAGAAATCACTGTCTTATCACTCTCAGAAAGTACCCTCTTATCACTCTCAGAAATCGCCCTCTTATCACTCTCAAAAAGTACCCTCTTATCAATCTCAGAAATCGCTCTCTTATTACTCTCAGAAATCTCTCTTATCACTCTCAGAAATCGCCCTCATATCACTTCCAGAAATCGCCCTCTTATCACTCCCAAAAATCGCTCTCTCATCAATCTCAGAAATCGCCCTCTTATCACTCCCAGAAATCGCTCTCTTATCACTCCCAGAAATCGCTCTCTCATCAATCTCAGAAATCGCCCTCTTATCACTCCCATAAATCGCCCTCTTATCACTCCCAGAAATCGCCCTCTTATCACTCTCAGAAAGTACCCTCTTATCACTCTCAGAAATCTCTCTCTTATCACTCTCAGAAATCTCTCTCTTATCACTCCCAGAAATCGCCCTCTTATCAATCCTAGAAATCGCCCTCTTATCAATCTCAGAAATCGCCCTCTTATCAATCCTAGAAATCGCCCTCTTATTACTCCCAGAAATCTTATTACTCGACTCTTTTCACTCAGAATTCGCCCTCTTTTCACTCTCAGAAATCACTCTCTTATCAATCCCAGAAATCGCCCTCTTATCACTCTCAGAAATCGCTATCGCTCTCTTGTCACTCCCAGAAATAGCTCTCTTATCACTCTTAGCGACATCGCCGTCCTACCCCCTTTAAAGTTCATTAAAAGAAACCACCACTCTCCGTAAACACCCTAGATTTCTTAGAAACCGGCCCCCGACCTCCGTGACTTACCATTAACCCGTCCCCCCCCCACTAAAACAACGCCGCGCGGCACCCAGGTGACCTTCTACCGGTCGGCAATATCCGCCTTGCCAGCCTCGGCCAGCTGCTCCCGCAGCATGCTTGCCGGCTTCATCTCGGTCGAATCGGCCCTCAAAGTCGACGCCCTGTCGGACTATTTGAACGGTTGGCGCAATCGCTGCCTAGTGCGAAAAATTCACCGCCAACTAAAAGAGCAGCGCTGCAAGTCGCCTATTGTGCTGCACAGATTCGAGAAATCGCTGGGCCGCTGGATGGCCTCGGCCGGGGTTGCTAATGACAACGATCGATTAGCCAGATTGATCGACGATTTGGACACGACGTTCAAGTATTTTCCCTACTGCCTGTCCGAGACTTTGTCGCAGTTTCCCGAGGTGCCGAACTACGCCGAGGCTAGGGACGCCTTCGAGTACGTCGATCTGACTTCGCCGACTAACGCGGCGCCTGACAACGTGACGCGTCGGCCTCGAGACAGTGTATTCGAATACCTACCCGAGAGTTTCGGTCTGCACGAGGACCGATCGTTGAGCTGCTCCTGCGCCTGTCACGTGACCTCAGCCGCTTCGCACGACGCTCAGCCGAAGCACAGCGTCGAAGGCCAGAAATCCAAGTCGGCGTCAGCAGGCCAAGCTGGCGAGCGTCGGGTTCTGCGGCACTGCGACAATTGCGCTTTGGTGTCCAGGCATCACATGCTCCTAGTTGAAAAGCTGGAGTCTCGCCGGCTCCGGCACTACGACTACGCCTGCGTGCACTTTCCTCCAGATTTCCGGCCGAGATCCGACCTGCCGCCGGCGCCTCAGGTGACCGATGCGATGGTTTTCTGGGAAATTTCTGACTTGACTGACCAAGCAGTATAAAAAACCGTGACCTTGTAGCCCTGTGAAGTTATTACTCCGATACTTAGTAGTCCGGTGACGTCATGACTCAGATACTTAGTAGCCCTGTGACGTCATGACTCCGATACTTCGTAGCCCTGTGACGTCATGACTCCGATACTTCGTAGCCCTGTGACGTCATGACTCCGATACTTCGTAGCCCTGTGACATCATTACTCCGATACTTAGTAGCCCTGTGACGTCATTACCTCGATAATTAGTAGCCCTGTGACATCATTACCTCGATACTTAGTAGCCCTGTGATGTCATGACTCCGATACTTAGTAGCCCTGTGACATCATTACCTCGATACTTAGTAGCCCTGTGATGTCATGACTCCGATACTTAGTAGCCCTGTGACGTCATTACCTCGATAATTAGTAGCCCAGTGACGTCATGACCTCGATAATTTTTAGCCATGTGACGTCATGACCTTGGAGAACACAGCTGTGTGACGTCATGACCGCATGACCTCACAGCCTTGTGACGTCATCATAATTTTATCATGACCTTGCACTCTTGGCACATTATGACCCTGTGACCCCGTGACCTCGGGATCTTATAAGCCCGTGATCTCGAATACAAGGCCCTGGTCGTGGTGTGACCTTAAGACACCATTCCTTTGTATCTGATTTATCTCCGAATGCTCCTTGACGCCGTGTCTCGTGGCCTAGTAAGTCTAGACTCGACTCCAATTTAATTACACCTTCCAGGTTGACGCCGAATTGGTTGTCCCCGTGTACCGTTCGGCCAGTTCTACGGCCCAGCAGCGGCGCCAAAATCAGCACTCGGGCGGCCCCAGTGCTCAACAACAACAGCAGCATCAGCAGCAGCAGCATCGCGCCGCAGCGGAATCGGCCGCCTTACTAGAAGAGACATTTGCCGTCACAATTCGCGCCGCCGCCCTGTACGCCGACGACGAAACGGGCGTCGTTGAAGCTGAATCGTCCACCGGCCGTCGGTCCGCCGTCCATTCTTTAACGAGGACGTCGACAACGACGACGCCGCACGACTACGAACTGGCCGAGCGTCGCCGGCCGCTATTTGAAGCCTCGCCAAGGCGGCGCCGTCTGGCCGAACGAGCATGGACGGAGGCGGAGGACCGGGCAATCCTGCAGCACTGCCAGGCACACGGCTTCTCGGCCAACCAGTTTAGCTATCTGAGCCGGCGAGTGTTGGAGCAGCGCAATACGGAGAGCGTCAGGCAGCGATTCCGCCAGCTAATGCGCTCCTATCTGGCCGCTCAGGGGGCCGACTATTCGGCGGCCGATATGGACGAACTGAGCGACGGCGACGAGCAATGTACTTTTAACTAGTCTGGCTGCGATTGCCAGGATTTTTGTGCTCATTAACTAACTCTTAATTAAATGCTATGCATTTTCCTATGACATAAAAAACCATAATTTCGTGGCCTTTGTGGCATCCTAAATCCGTGACCTCATTTTCCTATGAAGTCATAACTCCGTGACCTCATTTCCCTATGACGTCACAACTCCGTGACCTCATTTCCCTATGACGTCACAACTCCGTGACCTCATTTCCCTATGACGTAATAATTCCGTGACCTCTTTTCCCTATAACGTCATAACTCCGTGACCTCATTTCCCTATGACGTCATAACTCCGTGACCTCATTTCCCTATGACGTCAACCCCATTAGCAATTTTTTTCTATGACGTCATGACCCCATCAGCTCGTTTACTAATCTGGTGTAGGAATTGACTGATGGCTTTTAATTAATTTGTAGTTTATGACTTCAAGATTTTTTATGCAGAAAAAATCGAAGACTTGCATTTTACGCTCGTATTTGTCTGTAAAAGGAGAAAATTAATCCAATTTTATTAATATTGTAATGGACTGACTTTGTTAATTCATTATAAATTTTTCGATCTATTCCGGTTCAGCAATCTCCCTGGTTCGCGTGTTTAACCAGTTTTATCGTGCGCTAAAAGAAACACATTATCGTGTACATAGTCAACGAATACACTGATGCATGTATTGTACATTTTATGCCTTTGCAGGCCCATTCAAATATAAATAGTTTAATGTTTATTTCTTTTAATTGGCGTTTTTCTACGGAAGTATTGTCGTTCTCTTTTTTTAAAAGCCAGTTAAAGTTTTCGAGTCAACGCCAAGAATTTGCTAATTTCTCACCTCGGTCTTTGCTCAGTAAAGGGTATTAAAAAATCGATATATAATGCTACATTACAAGTATCCAATACTCGTACAGTATGTTTTACCTTGGCCATTTCTGTTCATTCTATATCTGTAGTGAGGGGACAAAATCAATGGGAATTTTCAGCTTTCCGTCTGGTGCTGGTATTATTCAGACACAGCGCTTTGGTTTGCTGATTGGGGAGCGTGTAGGGGCGGGGAGGGGTAGAGAAACTGGTTTGGTCCGGCTCGGAGCTTGCGCTGCTTGTGCTGACCTTTTCTTCTTCGTGTTGGCTGTAAAAAGGCTTAGTAATTTTCCTTACCAAGCATTTACAAGTTGTGTAGTTGTCCAAAGCGGAAGTACTTATTGGCTGAATCCTAGGATTTGGCTCCAGATAGTAGCTATAGGCTTCTATATAGCTCTTCTTCCATGACTTCTTAGCCCGGAATTCTGTATTGCCATTTGATCGCCGGGAAACGATGGGAACCCGAAGGCATCTATACCTTCCTAACCTTCTTTTCTCTCCCTTTACGTACTCGTGGCCTTTTTATGGTATCATGGGGTTATTTATTTAAACAGTACAATCTGAAATTTTGCGCCCCCAGCTGTAGCTGAATTTCAAGTTGGATGCAGCTGTTCAGGCAGTATAATATGATTCATTCCAGCTTTGACTTCTATAATTTTGCGCGAAACTCTACTCTTAGTATTGCATAGTAAAAAATATAAATTTAGACACCCGACCTTTCGATCAGATGTACAGCCCACGGCACAGCCGCAGCTAGTTGCGCGGCGCATCCAAGGACTGTGTACAGCTTTCAGCCTGACAGGCTGGAGGGGCCGCAACACCCACACTAAATTTACCCAGCTCAAACTGGTACCCGATCTCAGCTGGGTGCCAGTCTCTTAGTAATACTCTTAGTTGTAATTCGGGTCCGGTGTCTCAACATTCAGTAGCCTCAATAAACTTCAGGGGGTAATGGCTACCCCCTCTGATCTTTCAGGGATAATGGCTACTCCCTCTGATCCTTCAGGGGTAATGGCTACTCCCTCTGATCCTTCAGGGTGCATGGCTACTCCCTCTGATCCTTCAGGGGGTAATGGCTACTCCCTCTGATCCTTCAGGGGTAATGGCTACCCCCTCTGATCCTTCAGGGGTAATGGCTACTCCCTCTGATCCTTCAGGGTGCATGGCTACTCCCTCTGATCCTTCAGGGTGCATGGCTACTCCCTCTGATCCTTCAGGGTGCATGGCTACTCCCTCTGATCCTTCAGGGGGTAATGGCTACTCCCTCTGATCCTTCAGGGGGTAATGGCTACTCCCTCTGATCCTTCAGGGGTAATGGCTACCCCCTCTGATCCTTTAGGGGTAATGGCTACTCCCTCTGATCCTTCAGGGGTAATGGCTACCCCCTCTGATCCTTCAGGGGTAATGGCTACTCCCTCTGATCCTTCAGGGTGCATGGCTACTCCCTCTGATCCTTCAGGGTGCATGGCTACTCCCTCTGATCCTTCAGGGGGAAGGGCTACTCTCCCTTATTTTTCAAAGAGCAGACACTTAAAGATTGCTTAGCGGGGCGGACTGATTGTGTACAAAGATTATAAGAGTGTTAATAAATGAATAAATGGCGCCTTTTTCTTGGCCATAGACAATCGCCAAATCCTTAATTTTAAGGAAACGTCGGCTTTAATAGTTAGCAAAGCTAGTAGTCCGTTTCAAGTAAGACTACATAGGAATCAAAATCGCCAGGGCCTACAATGGATCGACACTCGACGGCTGCGTGCAGCGGCGACTCCGACTGCCACTCCCGTCGACGCGGCGAGCTCGTCAATCAACGTCAGCAACAATTTTTCGGCGGGCCGAGTCTTCAATTGCAGCGCAAAGCGGCCGTGTTTAAAGCCCGACGACGCTGCAACGCCTGGCTGGAGTCAGATCTGTCTAACGACGACGGAGACGACGATGAAGAAGAGGACGATACCGTGGCGGCGTCTCCGCCTCCTCGACCGTCTGCTGTTCGTGAGAAAGAAAAGAAAACCGAGCCGAGAAAATCGAGAGCCTCGAAAAATGAAACTGCCTGCAGATTGATAGACGAGAGGCCCATCAACTTCATGGAGGTTTATCACCGATTGAAACTCGGCGATCTGAGCTGCCAGCCCGAGCTGTCGAAAGAATATTACTCTTACTACTTGGCCAAACAGTTGCTAGCCACGGCTGGAGTCTCCGAGTCGGCGGCGAACTTAGAGATAGCCACCATTGCTGCTGAACAGGTTAGAATTTCTTATTCGGCTGTGTGAGTACTTCGATGCAAATGTACATTGTTATCTATGATAAAAAATTTTTGCTCTAAGTGTACATCCAGCCCGACCTTCCACCTGTGCGCGCGCCTGTGAGTTCACGATTGTTTTGACGGAACAACACCCCTTATTTTCTTACCCTGTTAAAGCACGAGTGCTATATAATTTGCATGTACATTCATTTGTATTCAATGTACATTCTTATTAACGTACATTTGTGTACAACATTTTTCTGTGCGAGAGATGAGTCAACTGAGCTTTTCAAATTATATTTGTCACCAAGACCTTTGAAAAAGTAACGCTTCTATAAGCTCGCAAAAATTCAAAAACTTTCTCTAAAAGATGCCGAGACTTCAGAACACCTTGCTAGACGAAGCTGGCAGCGCAGACAATTCGGACCTTCGTCAGCTTCAACGCCTGCTTCGAGAACGCGACAGAATTAGCGGCGGCACTCCGCCGCCAGTGCCCAAGCCGCGAAAGTCCAACGCCGCCGCCAGGTGTCGATCTACTTCGCGGCACTCGACATTGTCGCAGCCAAGTCCGCCGCCTGCGTGCAGTCGCCGGCGGCACCACCTGGCTCCGCACGAGTCAACCTGCGGCCCGTTCGCCTCTGTGGCCGTTTCGACTGCTCAGCCGTTTGAAACGCCGCGGCAGTGCCGGCTATTGTCGGAACGGATCGCCAGCAAAGCTTTGGACCCTCAGCAGGCGGTGTGTGGGTTAACTTGTTTGATCTAGCCTATTTTACAGTTTGAATGTTTCTCAATCGACTGACTGTTTAAAAAGTGAGCCTGCTGCTGTTCAAATAGGAACTTTCTCCCATTTCAAAGACACCTTTTAGTTCAATCTGAAGGGAATCCAATAACTTTTAGGCAATAATTTATTTTAATTTCCAAGCAGTTTTATGTATTTATCGCGACACTCTACTCATTAGTACAAAATATCGCGTTTTATAAACTGAAAACTACAATAATTTAGGTCAGCTACCACAGCACCGATTGGGAGTTGCTCCGTCGACTCAGCATAACTGGACGCCTGTCGGTCAGGGACAGAGGTCGAGCTCCCACCAGATGGCTGAGCAGCGCTGCCTTGCTCACGCATCTTAACTATCCTACCTGTCGGGAGATTGCACCAAAAATGTCTTCGTCGGCACGATTGACATCCACCTCATCCCCCATAGAACCTGCCCCGCCAGCCGTTGCTACGGAAACGTTAGTTCACTGGCCGCCTCCGAACGAGCCGGCTAAACCAGTTGATTCGCCTCTAATTGGTTTTGCATTCAAAGCGATGGATCGCCGCCGGCTGCGATCACGCAGCGGGGAGGCTGCGCAGCGTCGACGTCGGCGAAAATCCATGAGCAATCTGTATGCGGTGCCTGTCTCCTGACCGGGCCAAAGTTATTTCTGACACCATTTTTAACTTCCCAATATATTTTGCTTTTTGTATGAGCGCATTTCTGAAACGAAAAGTGGATAAGATTTTTTATAGATAATGGCATTATTATTTGTGCACCCAACCAATGTGGTGCTTCTTTTTTTCAAGAAAACTACGGAGTAAAGAATTGTTTAGTGACTTTATTTATCATGACTTGATAAAAGTATCTGTTTAATATAATTGACCTAAATGGACTGGCTAACGGGGGTTCAAAAGATTAATTTTCACGGAGGATTAATTTTTGGGCTAATAACGTGATAAAAGGGCCATATCGTATAAAATTTTCGACATCAAGGCTAAAGCTACGTACATCAAAGTTTATTTTGCGCTCTTGCTTTATTGCACCATTAAAATATAATATTACGCTGACTGCACTTTTGAGTAAATAAATGCTAAATAATACATACTCGAATGCAATTCAATGGTAAATACTCGTTTTACAGGCGAGTGAACGAGCTTAACGTGTAATTTTTTAAAGTCGTCTAAAAATGGTATGTTATAATAAAAATTTTGTTACGATATGCGCGAAGTGCTTTAAGTTGTAATAGCAATCCTCTCTTTATGCAAAAATTGACGTAAATCTTTTAATCTATTATTCTTTACTTATCTTTCAACACTTAATCTATGATTTCTTTTAAGCGCGTCACGCAATAGAATTTTTCAAATATTTTTTCGAATATCGTAGGCCTTTTGTAATATTATATATTGTTACTTATTTACTATCTCTGCTAGGGTATTAATTACATCCTTTGCTTTTATTTTGTTCTTGTGTCTAACTATCATTAGTCCTCTCAATTACATGAAAATATTTTTGCTTCTAAATTCCCTCTAATTATTAGACTTGTGAGAAATCGTGTTGTGTTTAACGTAGGCCTAGCCTGGGGCTAATTTGGAAATATACTCGCTACTGGCATTACGGCCTTTTGCCATGTTTCGAGCCAATGACCTATCTAATCTATTAGCGCATCAGTGTACAATTGTCGAAAAAATCTTTCAGTGAAAAACTGGACTCAAAGTGGTCGAGTCGTTTGAGCTCTAGATATATCGACACATTTATGGACATTTAGTATATGGGAGGATAATGGTCATGGAATGATGCGTCTGTCTATCAGCTCCAAGAATAGAGAACTTTTCGTCATTGCCACAGCCATTGAATTTAGATTAGGATCGAGGGAAAAGCAGTTTCAATAAAAATTATATATAGATACAATGTGGTCAGATAGACAAAAAGCTATTTTCAAAATCAAATTAATGATTTGTAAAATGATTTTTTTTCAAAAAATTGCATTTTACTCATTGTACCTATAAAAATTATTTTTTAAGTATTAATTTAAGCTATGTAGATAAATTATATATTTTTATGGTATATTACTTAAATTTAACACATGTTAAGTTAATATTATTGTAGGATATTTTCTTTAAATGCTTTTAAGTATAATTATTCAGCTATATTTATTAATAAATAACCAAAAGATTTAATAAGTTATATTTGCATGCTTTTATTTAACTTTGCCTCGAAATCGATTTAAATAGAATTGCCCAGGGATAGAATTTATAATTTGATATTGTAGCTCGTATAGGTTATAATATCTATAATAGGGCTTTCTAGCCATTTTATTAAGTTGACAATGGTATATACCTAGCCAGTGGATATCAATATATTGTTTAGTGCCTCCTAAATTATAGTTACCTATTTTTTAATTGTATTTTCTCTGAAGAAACTCTAAATACAATGTATTAATTATTGTCTATAAATTTTGGATTTTAATCTCTAGATTGAACAAAAAAACTGATGCCCAAAAATAAGAATCCAGGCTATATCCATTTGAGTCTACAGTTCTAAACAATTTAATGTATATAATAACATTAATGCATTTTAGAAAAAACAAATACCTATGACTAGTCTTAGCATATTGCATATACAATGACTGAATTAACCTTTGAGTACTAATTGGTTTAACATATATACATTATAAAATCTAATTTTCTTTTGATAAGTATTAGTATACAAAATAAATGAATTTAAGATCCATTTTTACACAACTAATCAAATTCATATTCTATGTGTATATTGGTCCTTTTTAGCTCTACTATTGTTTATTAAACATTTTGAAAGGATTTAACGCATTATCGTTTATTTTTTGCCTGCTGCAAAGTTTTTTTCTTAAAATTATGTGATTTTTTAATTATGTCCAATATTGTTCATTTCATGAATAATAAAAAAATAACCTGTCGTATTGCAGCTTTCAGCACATTAATTCAAGCCATGAACATTTTTCGCCTAATTGGTGACATGAGTCATCTGACTGCCATCTTTGTTCTGCTAGTGAAAATATGGCAGACCAGGTCAGTTAGTGGCATATCCGGCAAGTCGCAGGTTCTATTTGGCTTGGTATTTGTCACTCGCTATTTGGACTTGTTCACCAGCTTTATATCAATTTATAATAGTGTTATGAAGGTGAGTTAAATTTACTTGCGACGTGAATTTGCTCAATTTTGTTTGCAGCTACAAGATAAGATACGAAATAAAATAGATAAAATATCCTATTCTCCCATAGGTCGTATTCATCTCGGCCACTTGGCTAACTGTCTGCCTAATTTATTGGAAATTCCGATCCACACACGACGGCAATCACGACACATTCAGAGCCGAACTACTAGTAGTAGTATCGGCCGGTCTAGCCGTACTGTTAAATCACCAGCTGGCCCCGTTAGAGGTGCTTTGGACTTTTAGTATCTATCTGGAGTCGGTGGCCATTCTGCCGCAGCTGTTTCTGATTAGCAAGACTGGCTCTGCGGACACAATCACGTCTCACTATCTGTTCGCGCTGGGTTCCTACCGGGCCTTCTACATTCTCAACTGGATCTATCGCTACTTTGTGGAAGATTTCTTCGATCCAATAGCTGTTGTTGCCGGCTGCGTGCAGACTATTCTGTATGCCGACTTTTTCTACATCTACGTTACTAGGGTTGTGCGTGGCAAGTCCACCCAGATTGAGGTTTAAAAATATATTGTTGCTGACTGGGTCTATTGGGTTATTTTTTCTTCGTAGTGGAACTAGCCGAATTTCAATTAATTGAAATTTACTTGCAAGTGGGCGGCGTAGCCATGATTCTTGTAATAAGGTCGTGCGAGTATTGTAAACATTAGGTGAAGTTATGCAATTTTTTTAATGCGAGGGACTTTTTTAATAACTTCTGTTTGTTTAGTCAACCATTTTTTTTATTTTGACATTATTATTCAGAAAAAAGGTTTCAAAAGTTCACACTATGCAATTTGTTTTACTTTCCTCCGGTTTCTTGGAAATAATTATTTGTCTTCCTGCAAGTTGTGCAACATTGACAATAACATTAACTGTTGGAGAAATTGTTTGGTGTTCTGATTTTCTTTATTAAGTTTGTTTTCATTTTATTTAATTGTCTTCCTCTTGTTGCACTGTTCTCCTGTTGCGTTTCTAGTCAATTGACGGGTGTTTATTAGTTGCTTTATTTATTATCTATCGCATTATCGCCGTGTTATTGTTTATTGCTATCATTATTTTTTCAAGTCCGCAGTCACCATTTAACACTCGTGCGTCCAGTAGTATGTGTTGCCTCTTCAATTAGTTTATACCCTTTATACAAAAATATTCGGTCCATATCGTTTGATGTTGATGAGTCTCTCCGCGTGCTGCCTTTTTTCTGCTTTTTCATTGAAAAAAAATTCGTTTTAGTTTGGTCAATAAATACAACTAAATATCATTAAAATACACTAATATTTTTAGGCGGAAAAGCATTTTTTTGTTTTAACTTGCTTCGCCTTGAGAAAATAAATGGAATTTTAAGATCGTTTTTTATAATAATATTTACTATGCAGCCTATTTTGTCTACTAATGAGTAGGAATACAGACAAAACAACGTCGCAAATTGCAACTGTCCAGCTGCAGATTGTAGCTAAATTCTTAAAGAAGCGTCTTTTCGCGGCTGCACATTCCGTGAACCTGCTAGATCGCATTTTTTGTCTGGTAATTCTATCCAACCCCTATAGATCCGTTGTTGGCCATGGCCACACTTGGTCTTCTTTGATGGCGTTTCTAACGGCCCCGGGTTTCCAAGGGTAGGCGGCGGCGCTAAGCAAACAAGAGCCTGCCGGGAGCCGCCCGGGCTCTGTTTGTTTAGAATGGGGTCCGAGCGCGCTGGGGGGATCAGGTAAGGGGGGCAGGGTGGGGCTAAGAGATTTGCGGAAAGTTTTCCATCAAGTGACAACTTCAACTTCCCAATTCTGCAAGAATTCTTGAGAGACAGACAGGCGGGAAGTTTATATGCAGGAGTCTAGGAGGGGATATATCTATATAAAATGGGATTCCCGGCCTGCCCATCAGGCGTCGGGCAGGGGGGCCAGCTTGAAGGAAAACACCCTGCTCTGCATGTGTCCGGGACCCGGACGGGGACCACCCTTGGCGCGCCTGATTCCGCAGCGGCAAGAGCCGGTGCAGGCAGTCAGCATTTCCTGCGGCTCAGGTTGGAGTTTCTGTAACTCTGCGGCGGCCGGGCTGCAGCCAAGGGCTTGGGGTGTGGATGCGCGGGTGGGTCAGAGTTGAAACTGGGGCACAGCAGGGCGCATCCCCTTCCAAGTCGTCTCCACCATCGGGCATTTTCTCGCTTGGCCCCGCCTCCTACAGTCCGTCTGGCTTCCGCATCAGACGGGAGAATTGTTTCGATTTCTGAATCTGGGCTTCTTGGCACTGCGACTTGGGTGGAGACGGAATCTAAGGATCGGATTAGCAAGGGGAATATTTTTCCCTTATTGATGCTCGAAGTTGCGCAGCCTGTCGTGTTTGCAGTTTGATACTTAAGCTTTCAACTACATTCCAGAAGTTTCTCTGTTGTTGACTGACAAAACTATCTTCACAATTTTTGCGCTTCTAATAAGTGTAGCGAAGTTACAAATTCAACCGTAATTCAATCTGGGTCTAGTTCACACCTGCACGAACATTATTAAGCAAAGGAGCGTCGCATTGTGTGGGTAGTTTAGGGTTTAGGATTTTTTAGGATTTTTATGTCGCGCGCAAACGAAACTGCAAATCTGAAATAAATTTTGTTTGCCGACGCGACGCGTCATGGACAACAAATCCGACATTGTGTTGCTTGATCCTTGATCAGCTAACGCAAAGTGAAATCGTTTAGAAAAACCGTTTCTCTTTGTAGATATAGAAAGGAAAAGAAAGGAGCTTTGCGACCAGGTGGAAGCCGTTTTAGTGGAGATGGTATTTCCTGCATTCGGAGCACCTGCTGCCTGCTTTCCTCTCTCTCTCTCTCTCTCTCTCCCTCACCATCGAGCCTTCCGAACCGGAAGCGGTCGAGTAGCTAGGGATTTAATAGACACTGAGAAGGGGATCAGCTTGATCCGCCGCGCCAAAATCCGGAAGTTGCGACTGGACTGGCAACAACAAACCGAGCGAGCTCAGCCAGGCCTAAGTGGACTCGGTCTGCGAGCCCGCGCGGGAAGCGAGCCGCCCTCGGGGGGTTTTTGTCGGCCTTTGAAACACTAGCTCGTAACTATATCGAGTCTCCTTCCCTTCGGTGATAACAGAGAGAGACTGAGAGCTTCCCCACCGAGTGGGATATCCATATGGGGAAGAAGAATATTGGGAGATTGGCAGGCAGGTAGGCAGGCGGACGGGTTTGGGGCGGCTCTGTCTGTCAGCGCGTGATGTCGAATAAAAGACAGTTCAGGTCTAGCGGAGAAATCCGGATTTCAATGCGTGTCGGGGGGTTCGGTGGTTGGGGGTCGGAGGCCGGCCTCTCCATGACGCCGCATCGGTGGGGCAAGAAAAATTCCTGGTGGGAGGCGAGGCCGCGTCTAGCTGACTCTTGCCCAAAAACTGTCTTCGGAGCTCCCTAACTATGCCACTTAACCATCCTCTTTTCCCCTCGGGGCGTCCTACTCGGACTGCCGTCTACTTGCTGGCTGACTGTCCTAAGTTTTTTCTTTATTTAACGTGTCTTTCATCGCCAAAGTGTGCCTATCATTCGGATGTCTGTCCGCTCGCATCAGGCTGCCTGTCCAATGGTAATTAATTCGGCATCAAATGAGCCAAGCATTTTTACCAGTGTGGGCAGTTTTTTTTCTGAATGTCAAGTTCTAACTTTTGTTGGTTAATAAATTAACTCTTATCGAATTGCAATTATTGCGAACTGCTAATTAAGTGTATCTCTATCAGCCTTTATTCTTCACACAGGGCGTCTCTACCCGCCCTTCATCATTCAGAGTTGTCTCTACGCCCTTCATCATTCAGAGGAGGTGTCTCTTACCCGCCCTTCATCATTCAGAGGAGGTGTCTCTTACCCGCCCTTCATCATTCAGAGGAGGTGTCTCTTACCCGCCCTTCATCATTCAGAGGAGGCGTCTCTTACCCGCCCTTCATCATTCAGAGGAGGCGTCTCTTACCCGCCCTTCATCATTCAGAGGAGGCGTCTCTTATCCGCCCTTGATCATTCAGAAGAGGTGTCTCTACCCGCCCTTGATCATTCAGAAGAGGTGTCTCTACCCGCCCTTGATCATTCAGAAGAGGTGTCTCTACCCACCCTTGATCATTCAGAAGAGGTGTCTCTACCCGCCATTGATCATTCAAAAGAGGTGTCTCTACCCGCCATTGATCATTCAGAAGAGGTGTCTCTACCCGCCATTGATCATTCAGAAGAGGTGTCTCTACACGCCATTGATCATTCAGAAGAGGTGTCTCTACCCACCCTTCATCATTCAGCGGGGATAACTCTACCCGGCTTTTATCTATCTGTCCGCTTTTCTCCCTAATTCAGCGCGCCAAATTGTCCCAATCGGGGAGTTTGATTTCACTTTTCACTTGAATGAGCCACTTCAGCTAGGCTTAATTGTCAACAGCTGATAACTTAAATCACTCTTGGTGTTTCCGTCACAGCTGGTTACTGTTGGCGCACACTTTTGGAAACAAACTTAAAATCAGACTTGTCCCCTGCAGTGATGGTGACGCAACGTAGAGGAGGTCTAGTACTTGTGTTATTGGTGACCAACTGACTTGGATACTACGAGTATATCGAGCTTTCTTCTTGTAGCCAACCACCACTCTAGGCAGTTTTATTGACAGTCATATATAGTAGCCAAACGCTTGGGTTGGGAAGAAACACTTAACTCTTAAGAGGCGTCAAAACCCTCAAAGCGGCGGCACTTATATTGAGGGGATGTTCGCTAATTTACCCAAAGGGTGCAGCCATATAGAACTTCTAGCTATTGAATCTCGCCTTTGACATGGTAAATACCCTGCTCTGCGTGTGTCCAGGATGCTAAAGGCCCACAAAGATAAAAAAGAGCAACTATTAAGACAGGATTTTCTGAAGATGACGCTGTAACTAGACATTGTCAGTGCTAAAATCAAAAGTTATTCAATAACTACCAACTATTGTTAATGGTAGCTAAATCATTATTTTTTATAATCGAATGTATATTTGAGAGAGTACTTATATACTAGGTACTGTACTGTTTACCTAGAAAATGTGATAGAAAGTGCGCCAGACACAACGATTGTTCTACTGTGCGTTTAAGCATTTCGCTTCTATTTACAAAGCCTGTACGATCGTAAAGTAGTGCAAATTAATTTGCTTGTAATTTTATTACGCAAATTTTTATGCTTGATTAACAAATCCTAGGGTCACACTAACAGTAACGATTGAAATCTAATTGGTAGTGACAGCTAAGGTCGCAAAAATATTGACAATTAGGGTTACACTTGGAGTGACAGTAGGGGTCACATTTGGAGTGACAGTAGGGCTCACACTAGGAGTAACAGTAGGGGTCACATTAGGAGTAACAGTAGGGGTCACGCTATGCAGTGACAGTAGGGGTCACACTAGGAGTGACAGTAGGGGTCACACTAGGAGTAACAGTAGGGGTCACATTAGGAGTAACAGTAGGGGTCACATTTGGAGTGACAGTAGGGTTCACACTAGGAGTAACAGTAGGGGTCGCACTAGGAGTAACAGTAGGGGTCACGCTATGGAGTGACAGTAGGGGTCACACTAGGAGTGACAGTAGAGGTCACACTAGGAGTGACAGTAGGGGTCACACTAGGAGTGACAGTTAGGGTCACACTTAGGGAGTGACAGTTGGAGTCACATTAGGAGTGACAGTAGGGGTCACACTAGGAGTGACAGTAGAGGTCACACTAGGAGTAACAGTTGGAGTCACACTAGGAGTGACAGTAGGGGTCACACTAGGAGTGATAGTAGGGGTCACACTAGGAGTGACAGTAGGGGTCACGCAGAGTTTGACGCGCAGAGCCTTAGCTGGACATGTCGCACGAGTTGCCGTCGTCCAGAGAGGAATCGGGTCGCAGGTCCTCCTGGCACTCCGAGCTAATTTCCGACGTTGTCGTGGAATAATTGGGCGCATTCGATCCGCCGGCCGCTGTTGAATTCGCCGAAGCGGCGTCAATCACCGACGCCGTCCTGGAGACGGCGCCGTCGTCGGAGGCGGTTCCGGGCTGGCCGCTGGACGACGTGCCCCCTATTGAAGCGTCTTGGCGGAGGAGGCTGCGTCGGAATTTTGCCCGGGCATTCTGGAACCACACCTGCGAGCGGCATGATGGCGGATGGGAGAGATTCGTCGATTTTTGTGATTGACAGTGGCTTGGGGATATTTTTTGACGCATTAGCCGATTAATTCAGGACAGATTGGTCGATTCTAGTTTCTTTGAATACAAGGAAGAGATTTGTCGATTTTTTATTTTCTATAAACGTAACAGAGAGATTTGTCGATTTTTAAGTTTCTCTAAATAGAACGGAAAGATTCGTCGATTTTTTATTTTCTATTTATGGAACAGAAAGATTCGTCGATTTTTTATTTTCTATTTATGGAACGGAAAGATTCGTCGATTTTTTATTTTCTATTTATGGAACGGAAAGATTCGTCGATTTTTTAGTTTCTATCAGTAAAAGGGAGAGATTCATCGATTTTTAGTTTCTATCAGTGGAAAGGAGAGATTCGTCGATTTTTAGTTTCTATTAATGGAATGGAAAAATTCGTAGATTTTATTATCAATTCATGGAGGAAAAAGATTCGTCGCTTTCTGTTTCTCTCGATAGAAGGCACGGATTCGTCAATGTGGTGCATCCCAGTTTGTCTGTAGATTCCCTTGGATATTTTTACAGACTTATAATTTAAAACAAATCCGGTTTACGATGCCCCCCCCGAAATAAGATACTTAAATTATAGCCGATTCGGGATTTGGGATTAGTCTTTTTTCCGACTTTTTCTTAACCTTCAGATTGTCCTCTCTCAGATCAGCCTTCCAACTTTATCTTTAAGAAGATTTTATCCTTATCAGATAATCCGTCAGTCAAACTGGCTCAGACGCGATTTTGTGTCAGGTATTCCGAATTGCCAGGGGCAACGGGGAGCGATAAAAAAAATAGCGGGCAACGGACTGCAACAAGCTAATGGGGCTGTGGGCGGGTAATGAGGAAGTGGCCAGTCTCCGCTAGTGAGTGGGTCACATGTCCCGAGGCTACCCCCCCTGTCCGGCCTTCCAGCGGAAAGTTTTAATTAGGTCTCGTGACGGAGTCGGCAGCTTCTTCCCCTAATGATCAGACTGGGGGGGAGGGGGCGCTTTTTTGCTGCCAGAAGAAGACGGCTTATAGAGAGATTTTTGTCACGGATTTCGGGATTCCGCAACAAGGCATGGGAGATTTTTTGATTAGTCTGCTAAAGTGGCCTCGCTCTGCTCACCTGCAAAACTCGCTTAGACAATCCGGTCTTCTCAGCTAGCTGCTTCAGATCCTTAGCGTCAGGGTTGTGATTGAGGCTGAAATAGGCCTTCATGGTGCGAATCTGGTTGTGCTTAAATGAGGTGCGCATCCGTTTCTGCCTCGGCGGACTGCTCAAACTGAAATCCTCCTGCGACGGGTCGAAGTCTTCCACTGAAAACGATATGTAGAGTAAATAATGTTTTGACAGCTTGTGACACGAAAAGCTAATTCCCGCCTAAGAGAGCCATTGACATGAATTGTTCATAAAATTGCGAAAGCTCAGTAAGTCTTCGGGGAAGGGGTGGATTAGAAAGACCGTCTAACACCACAGAAGTATCCTCTTTCCATGTGCATTATTCTTTTGAGAGACCCCCCACCTTTTTTGAATTTGTCCATCTCAGTTTAGAGAGAGGCCTTTTTGCGGGGTCAGTTTTCCGTTTAAGGCCGAGACAGGGGCAGCGGTTAAAAAAATCAATGCCTTAAGATCTCCCACTCTCCCCTCCGGCACAATTGCTTGGTTGTCTTTTTTGCGTCTCAATATTTATTGCATCCAGCTTCTTACTGTTTTCTACATCCTCAATGGACAATGGGGATTCTTTATGTTCTCTACCCTCTTTTTTGCTGCTTATAATACTTTTTATTGCTTCCTGCTTTCTGCATTGTTGTTTTCTTCCTTTCCCTCGTCACTTGGTTTCTTAACTCAGGTTAGGCCGTAGTTCTATTTAGAACAGCCCTTAAAAACTAAACACAGCAATGTGGATTAGTTGTTGCTCATTTTTTTCTTAATTACCCTTTTGCAAAAGTGCCTGTTCAGTGCTTTGAATTTGTGTATATTATGTTAGTATGTACTCTGTGCATTAGCATCTGTCCAATTATTTACAACTCCTTATCATTCACCCAAGATTCATCTTATAAAATTACATCGGAACGAGGGTAAATAAAAAATTCTATTTTTAGATACGTAGGCCACTCAGCCAGTGCACCCTTTCATACCTCCATGTACATCCTTAATTGCACATTTAAACCTAGGCCTAGCATCTGTAAATTAACACGAAAACCTAAAAACTCTCTTACCCGATGATTCTTCCACTCGCTTGCGTCTCGGTCGGCCTTTCTGAACAGCGGCGCTTGTCCCGTTATAAAACGTGGCCGCCGCAGCCGCCGCTGCTGCAGCAGCCGCCGCCGCGGTGGCAGCAGCAGTCGACGCAGAACCGGAAGAGGGCGAAGATGCTGAAGAAGCGGTCACTGGCGTAGAAAACTGTTGCTGATGATGACGCTTAGTGGGCAATAGATTCTGGGGCGAGTATGGAGAGGAAAGCGGCTGGCGAGTTTGCAACAGGGCTCTGTAGTCCTCGCCGCAATAGACTAAGCCGTCCTGAAGGCCGAAGCAATCGCCTGTATTTAGCAGTCGATTGCAGGCCGTGCAGGCAAAACAGGGCAGGTGGTAAACCAGATTGTTGACTCGCATCACCAGCTCACGGGTGTCGATGCGTAGGCCGCATCTGGCGCAGATGCCGCACTTGAACAGCCTGCGAAAGCGATGCAACCGATATTATGTGACTAATGCGCGCGTAACTTGTTCAGGTTTGATTCAAGGATTGCTAGACTCCTAGTGACTCCTAGTGGTCCTTGGTTTGATTCTGAATTTGATTATTGGATAGCTCAGATCTATCGTATTTTGTGGCTCAGATCTATCGTATTTTGTGGCTCAGATCTATCGTATTTTGTGGCTCAGATCTATCGTGTTTTGTAGCCCAGATCTATCGGGTTTTGTAGCTCAGATCTATCGGGTTTTGTAGCTCAGATCTATCGGGTTTTGTAGCTCAGATCTATCGTATTTTGTAGCCCAGATCTATCGGGTTTTGTGGCTCAGATCTATCGGGTTTTTTAGTTCAGATCAATCGGGCTTTGTAGCTCAGATCTATCGGGTTTTTTAGTTCAGAACTATCGGGTTTTGTAGCTCAGATCTATCGGATTTTGTGGCTCAGATCTATCGGGTTTTTTAGTTCAGATCAATCGGGCTTTGTAGCTCAGATCTATCGGGTTTTGTAGCTGAGATCTATCGGGTTTTGTAGCTGAGATCTATCGGGTTTTGTAGCTCAAATCTATCGTATTTTGTAGCTCAGATCTATCGGGTTTTTTAGTTCAGATCTATCGGGTTTTGTAGCTCAGAACTATCGGGTTTTGTGGCTCCGATCTGTCGGGTTTTGTGGCTCAGATCTATCGGGTTTTTTAGTTCAGATCAATCGGGCTTTGTAGCTCAGATCTATCGGGTTTTGTAGCTGAGATCTATCGGGTTTTGTAGCTGAGATCTATCGGGTTTTGTAGCTCAGATCTATCGTATTTTGTAGCCCAGATCTATCGGGTTTTGTGGCTCAGATCTATCGGGTTTTGTAGCTCATATCTATCGGGTTTTTTAGCTCAGATCTATCGGGTTTTTTAGCTCAGATCTATCGGGTTTTGTAGCTCAGATCTATCGTACTTTGTGGCTCAGATCTATCGGGTTTTTTAGCTCAGATCTATCGGGTTTTGTGGCTCAGATCTATCGGGTTTTGTAGCTGAGATCTATCGTATTTTGTAGCTCACATCGATTGGGCTTTGTAGCTCAGATCTTTGGGTTTTGTAGCTCAGATCTTTGGGTTTTGTAGCTCAGATCTATCGGGTTTTGTAGCTCAGATCTATCGTATTTTGTAGCCCAGAACTATCGGGTTTTGTGGCTCAGATCTATCGGGTTTTTTAGTTCAGATCTATCGGGTTTTTTAGTTCAGAACTATCGGGTTTTGTGGCTCAGATCTATCGGGTTTTTTAGTTCAGATCAATCGGGCTTTGTAGCTCAGATCTATCGGGTTTTGTAGCTGAGATCTATCGGGTTTTGTAGCTGAGATCTATCGGGTTTTGTAGCTCAAATCTATCGTATTTTGTAGCCCAGAACTATCGGGTTTTTTAGCTCAGATCAATCGGGCTTTGTAGCTCAGATCTATCGGGTTTTGTGGCTCAGATCTATCGGGTTTTTTAGTTCAGATCAATCGGGCTTTGTAGCTCAGATCTATCGGGTTTTTTAGTTCAGAACTATCGGGTTTTGTGGCTCAGATCTATCGGATTTTGTGGCTCAGATCTATCGGGTTTTTTAGTTCAGATCAATCGGGCTTTGTAGCTCAGATCTATCGGGTTTTGTAGCTGAGATCTATCGGGTTTTGTAGCTGAGATCTATCGGGTTTTGTAGCTCAAATCTATCGTATTTTGTAGCTCAGATCTATCGGGTTTTTTAGTTCAGATCTATCGGGTTTTGTAGCTCAGAACTATCGGGTTTTGTGGCTCCGATCTGTCGGGTTTTGTGGCTCAGATCAATCGGGCTTTGTAGCTCAGATCTATCGGGTTTTGTAGCTGAGATCTATCGGGTTTTGTAGCTGAGATCTATCGGGTTTTGTAGCTCAAATCTATCGTATTTTGTAGCTCAGATCTATCGGGTTTTTTAGTTCAGATCTATCGGGTTTTGTAGCTCAGAACTATCGGGTTTTGTGGCTCCCATCTGTCGGGTTTTGTGGCTCAGATCTATCGGGTTTTTTAGTTCAGATCAATCGGGCTTTGTAGCTCAGATCTATCGGGTTTTGTAGCTGAGATCTATCGGGTTTTGTAGCTGAGATCTATCGGGTTTTGTAGCTGAGATCTATCGGGTTTTGTAGCCCAGATCTATCGGGTTTTGTGGCTCAGATCTATCGGGTTTTGTAGCTCATATCTATCGGGTTTTTTAGCTCAGATCTATCGGGTTTTGTAGCTCAGATCTATCGGGTTTTGTAGCCCAGATCTATCGGGTTTTGTAGCTCATATCTATCGGGTTTTGTAACTCAGATCCATCGTATTTTGTAGCCCAGATCTATCGGGTTTTTTAGTTCAGATCTATCGTATTTTGTAGCTCACATCTATCGGGTTTTGTAACTCAGATCCATCGGGTTTTGCACGAGCATATCTTACATGCGTTTTTATTCATAGAAAGTCGAAAGACCTAAAGATAAGCTTCCATAGGAAATTTTTCCTCATTATCGCACGCGCACGCAGCAGCAGGGATAGCTCATGCCTCAGCGATTATTCAGCCCAATAATTTAGCACGCATTTGTCATTCGCAAATTCGTCTGCTTCCATCTGCGTGCCTCAGTTTCTGCTTTTGCCCCTCCTCCCTTGTTCCCATTATATCCCTGCCAGTTTTGAACCCCGCTGTGTGAGGGTGTGCGAACCACCTTTGAAGTATAGCCGTGTGTCTGTGCATTGGTATGATCCCAAATTTATTCTATATGACATTAATATAATTGAGATAGACTAATTTAAATTTTTGCAATGCGGTAATCCTTATTTGACCCGTCTAATACATATTTTCAGATCTCTCGTTTTGTTGCGCAAAAGAGAAAGACGCGGGAAGGGTGACACAAGACCAACACGGCATGCAGCAGGGATTCAGAAGCATAATAATTTTCTTATTTCTAGAGAGAGCAAAGTCAATATGGTCGGAAACAGTTGGTGTTCCCTTTGTCCCACACAAACGCATGTGGTCTTTGACCCTTGTTCTATATCTAATTCACTTCTATTTATTTTAATATACTGTTCCAGCATCGTTAGTCAAAGGTATGCTTTGAATTGCTTCCACTATTGGAACCCCTAGGTTGTTGAACTTGCGTAGCACGCAAAGACAGAATCTTCTGCATGCCTTCTGGTAAACAGGCGAGTAGGTCAGTAAGCCTGCAACTCTGTGTCCAAGTCCTTCCGCTTCATGTCCTTTGTCTCCTAGCGTTTTATCCTATACTCTAGTCCCTAACTTTCTGCCTCACACGTCTCTGTTATCAAGCTTCGTATTTCCTTGTTCACTGGCTTCATTTCAATCTCACTTAGAGTCATGGCCCTGTTCCCTATAAGCTCCATGTCCCTGTTCCCTATAGCTCCATGTCCCTATTCCCTATAGCACGGACCTGATGTAATCCTCCCGGCAGTACGGAACTCCATGTCGACAGTAGCAGCTGGTCTCCTTGTCCAGCGGCTGACTGCAGGCGGCGCAGCGCAGGCAGCAGTCGTGCCAGACGCACTCGCCAGTCTGCAGGAAGTATCGGTCGCGGATGGGGTCGCCGCAGGCGGAGCAGATGAGCTGCTGCTGCTGCAACTGGCTGAGCTGGTTGCAGCCGTCGTCAGTGTCAAGAAGTGAAAGCATTTCCAACGGGGTTTCTCAAAAGTCCAAGGCGTCTTGTGTTTGTTATTTTTTGGCCGCCAGTTGCATTTATAGATCCCAAACATTTAAATCCAAATCTAAATTCCCCAATCGCCCGGGCATCTCCGCTTTCTTTCTTTCTTCCCCTTTTCGCGCCCGCCCGCTCGGACCAATAGAAGATTCGGATGGGATATTTCAGATAGCGACAGCCAATGGGAGGGCTGGTAGATTATTTACAGCTTCTTCCCCTCGTGACTGCCCGCGAAAAACTTCCAATAAGGTGGATTAGTGACTTTATAGTTAGACTATAGTGAGCAACTGCAGCTACATTGACAAGTTCTGGTGGATTAACTAGTGAAGTCGGATTTGTAGGTTTAAGGTAGATTATTCAATGAGTTTATGTGAGCGCAGCTGAATCATCGCATTAAATCATGTCTTCAGTTTGTGTCAGCTAGTCTGTGCAATATTTAACGAATATTTTTAGCAATACACTCAAATTACACTACTTAAAGTGAGTAGCAACATTTGGAATCAATATTTTCTTTTGCTTTTATTTACATTAACGACATCAATAAAAAGAAACTTTTGCTATTAAAAAGAAGAAAATACGGGTATATAGAAAGCTTGCTAGCTCGCACTAATGCAGTAAAATTTCGTGTATAGTGTGTTCGAGTTCTAAAAAAAAGATAGATAAATTGCGCTGCAGACACAAAGAATCCAATTTTTTAAAAGGAATTGGAGCCTGCCAAACTTTCCTTTAAGCATTAATTATTAAGTGGGTCGATAGCGTAAATTACAGCGCAAGTAAATTATACCCGATATGTAGCGTAAAAAACCTTTTAAGACTTTAATTATTCTGAAAGATTAATAAAAAATGGCAATCTTAAAAAGCTGAATTAGTACATAGATAGCGATAAAGAGAAAGAATAGAGCAGAGAAAAGTGCATGCCCGAAAGGATTAGGGGCTCCGACTTAAAACTTGAAGGACCTGAGTTCGACGCCTAGTAAGATAATTGCTGCTATTAATCCCGCTTTGCTTCAGTCCAGCCAACTGAAAATCTAGGCTTGGCTAATTCGACAATAGGTCGGGTTGTCTATACGAGTATGCAACATTATTTGTTAAAGTTTTATTAGGCCTCAAATAGCAGGCGCTGCCGGTCCCTGGCCGCCCAGACCAGATAGACGGCCCAGTAGGCCAGCCCTAGTACAGAAAATATCGACACAAAACCGACAAAAAATACCACGTCGACGCAGCGACGTCGTCGGCGTTTTCGACACGCGTCGGGCAGCACAGCCGGTCCGAGGTAGCGCCTGACCGCCCGCGCCCACGCCGTCTCGGTGCTGCGCGCCAGCTGGCTGCCGCTCAGCAGCTCCCGGCCAGCTGCCGCGGAGTACCCGGCTGCTCCGCCACCTCCGCCACCGCCGCCACCTCCGCCGCTGCCGCATTCAGTCGACATCGAGGCGGTCTCGTTGGCGGCGTTCTCAGACAGCAGGGCGGCCAGGACAAACGCCAGGGCCCTGGCCAGGCCGGCTAGGCAGAATGTCAGGCACAGGTAAAACCACGCGTCCAGTGCACGAATGCCCGCTCCGTGTGGGATTACCTATAGGAGATTGATGAGTCACGTGACTACTAAAAGATAAGGCTTGCTTTCGACTAACGAGCGAATTTCCGGGTAGGTCAAGGTTTTCGATTGCCTTTTAGTTAACCTGCTTAGCTATTTAGTTTTTAGCTATACACTCAAATAACACTACTTAAAATGAGTAGCAACATTTGAAATCACTAGTCAAAAATTCGATAAGTCGCAAAAATTCGATAATTCAATGATTTGTGATGAGCTAATGGTTTTTTTATTAGAATAGGTCAATTTAGTTCTAAGTGAGAAGAAAGCCCTCCAGATTAGATCAATTTTCATTTTCGAAGAAGATGGATAATCTCTCGCTGAATAGACTGATAAACTCTCGCTGAAGAGGCTGATAATATCCCTCTGAAGAGACTGATAATCTCTCGCTGAAGAGACTGATAATCTCCCGCTGAAGAGACTGATAATCTCTCGCTGAAGAGACTGATAATCCACCGCTGAAGAGACTGATAATCTCTCGCTGAAGAGACTGATAATCCACCGCTGAAGAGACCAATAATCTCTCGCTGAAGAGACTGATAATACCCAGCTTAAGTGAGGAACACGCGAAGAGATTAATCTTGTATTAAGCCTAAAGTACCTTCGTACTATTAAAAATACTGAGTACTGAGTACTATAAGTACAATCAACATTCCATGATTTCGTCTCTTACCCAGCATTTATTTTTAATGACTTTCTATTGAAAAATCAAGCGCCGAATCTGCTTTATTTGGCAATCAACTGGGTGAATGCGACAAATTTTTTTCAGACGAAAAAAATGAGCCTTTTAAATTACTAAATGGGCGAGGAAAACAGCTGACATGGGGAGAGGCAGAGCCGAGACCGGTACAAAAGAACGAGTCGAGACTGTACTGCCTAATTTGAGAGATCAATATGGTTTTAAATTCTATATATAGCATGTACGCACACTGCCATTTATGGCAAACAGGAAATCAACCCTGTGAACCGTAGATTAGTGGAATTAACTGCATTCAATCAATGCTATATTAAAATTGCTGGAGAATTAGTTCAGAGTCTATTTTGGAAATCCAGACCCTTCAGGTGAGAAGTAGCTCAGACCCTTCAGGTGAGAAGTAGCTCAAAACCCTTCAGGTGAGAAGTAGCTCAGACCCTTCAGGTGAGAAGTAGCTCAAACCCTTCAGGTGAGAAGTAGCTCAGACCCTTCAGGTGAGAAGTAGCTCAGACCCTTCAGGTGAGAAGTAGCTCAAAACCCTTTAGGTGAGAAGTAGCTCAGACCCTTCAGTTGAGAAGTAGCTCAGACCCTTCAGATGAGAAGTAGCTCAAAACCCTTCAGGTGAGAAGTAGCTCAGACCCTTCAGTTGAGAAGTAGCTCAAAACCCTTCAGGTGAGAAGTAGCTCAGACCCTTCAGTTGAGAAGTAGCTCAAAACCCTTCAGTTGAGAAGTAGCTCAAACCCTTCAGGTGAGAAGTAGCTCAGACCCTTCAGATGAGAAGTAGCTCAAAACCCTTTAGGTGAGAAGTAGCTCAGACCCTTCAGGTGAGAAGTAGCTCAAACCCTTCAGGTGAGAAGTAGCTCAGACCCTTCAGGTGAGAAGTAGCTCAAACCCTTTAGGTGAGAAGTAGCTCAGACCCTTCAGGTGAGAAGTAGCTCAAACCCTTCAGGTGAGAAGTAGCTCAGACCCTTCAGGTGAGAAGTAGCTCAAAACCCTTTAGGTGAGAAGTAGCTCAGACCCTTCAGTTGAGAAGTAGCTCAGACCCTTCAGGTGAAAAGTAGCTCAGACCCTTCAGGTGAGAAGTAGCTCAAAACCCTTTAGGTGAGAAGTAGCTCAAACCCTTCAGGTGAGAAGTAGCTCAGACGCTTCAGGTGAGAAGTAGCTCAAAACCCTTCAGGTGAGAAGTAGCTCAGACCCTTCAGATGAGAAGTAGCTCAAAACCCTTTAGGTGAGAAGTAGCTCAGACCCTTCAGGTGAGAAGTAGCTCAAACCCTTCAGGTGAGAAGTAGCTCAGACCCTTCAGGTGAGAAGTAGCTCAAAACCCTTTAGGTGAGAAGTAGCTCAGACCCTTCAGTTGAGAAGTAGCTCAGACCCTTCAGATGAGAAGTAGCTCAAAACCCTTTAGGTGAGAAGTAGCTCAGACCCTTCAGGTGAGAAGTAGCTCAGACCCTTCAGGTGAGAAGTAGCTCAGACCCTTCAGGTGAGAAGTAGCTCAGACCCTTCAGGTGAGAAGTAGCTCAGACCCTTCAGGTGAGAAGTAGCTCAAAACCCTTCAGGTGAGAAGCAGCTCAAAACCCTTCAGGTGAGAAGTAGCTCAGACCCTTCAGGTGAGAAGTAGCTCAAACCCTTCAGGTGAGAAGTAGCTCAAACCCTTCAGGTGAGAAGTAGCTCAAAACCCTTCAGTTGAGAAGTAGCTCAAACCCTTCAGGTGAGAAGTAGCTCAGACCCTTCAGATGAGAAGTAGCTCAAAACCCTTTAGGTGAGAAGTAGCTCAGACGCTTCAGTTGAGAAGTAGCTCAAACCCTTTAGGTGAGAAGTAGCTCAGACCCTTCAGGTGAGAAGTAGCTCAAACCCTTTAGGTGAGAAGTAGCTCAGACCCTTCAGGTGAGAAGTAGCTCAAACCCTTCAGGTGAGAAGTAGCTCAGACCCTTCAGGTGAGAAGTAGCTCAAAACCCTTTAGGTGAGAAGTAGCTCAGACCCTTCAGGTGAGAAGTAGCTCAGACCCTTCAGGTGAAAAGTAGCTCAGACCCTTCAGGTGAGAAGTAGCTCAAAACCCTTTAGGTGAGAAGTAGCTCAAACCCTTCAGGTGAGAAGTAGCTCAGACGCTTCAGGTGAGAAGTAGCTCAAAACCCTTCAGGTGAGAAGTAGCTCAGACCCTTCAGATGAGAAGTAGCTCAAAACCCTTTAGGTGAGAAGTAGCTCAGACCCTTCAGATGAGAAGTAGCTCAAACCCTTCAGGTGAGAAGTAGCTCAGACCCTTCAGGTGAGAAGTAGCTCAAAACCCTTTAGGTGAGAAGTAGCTCAGACCCTTCAGTTGAGAAGTAGCTCAGACCCTTCAGGTGAGAAGTAGCTCAAAACCCTTTAGGTGAGAAGTAGCTCAGACCCTTCAGTTGAGAAGTAGCTCAGACCCTTCAGGTGAGAAGTAGCTCAGACCCTTCAGGTGAGAAGTAGCTCAGACCCTTCAGTTGAGAAGTAGCTCAGACCCTTCAGGTGAGAAGTAGCTCAAAACCCTTCAGGTGAGAAGCAGCTCAAAACCCTTCAGGTGAGAAGTAGCTCAGACCCTTCAGGTGAGAAGTAGCTCAAACCCTTCAGGTGAGAAGTAGCTCAAACCCTTCAGGTGAGAAGTAGCTCAGACGCTTCAGGTGAGAAGTAGCTCAGACCCTTCAGGTGAGAAGTAGCTCAAAACCCTTTAGGTGAGAAGTAGCTCAGACCCTTCAGGTGAGAAGTAACTCAGACCCTTCAGGTGAAAAGTAGCTCAGACCCTTCAGGTGAGAAGTAGCTCAAAACCCATTAGGTGAGAAGTAGCTCAAAACCCTTCAGGTGAGAAGTAGCTCAGACGCTTCAGTTGAGAAGTAGCTCAAACCCTTCAGGTGAGAAGTAGCTCAGACCCTTCAGATGAGAAGTAGCTCAAAACCCTTTAGGTGAGAAGTAGCTCAGACCCTTCAGGTGAGAAGTAGCTCAAACCCTTCAGGTGAGAAGTAGCTCAGACCCTTCAGGTGAGAAGTAGCTCAAACCCTTCAGGTGAGAAGTAGCTCAGACCCTTCAGGTGAGAAGTAGCTCAAAACCCTTTAGGTGAGAAGTAGCTCGGACCCTTCAGGTGAGAAGTAGCTCAGACCCTTCAGGTGAAAAGTAGCTCAGACCCTTCAGGTGAGAAGTAGCTCAAAACCCTTCAGGTGAGAAGTAGCTCAAACCCTTCAGGTGAGAAGTAGCTCAAAACCCTTTAGGTGAGAAGTAGCTCAAACCCTTCAGGTGAGAAGTAGCTCAGACCCTTCAGATGAGAAGTAGCTCAAAACCCTTTAGGTGAGAAGTATCTCAGACCCTTCAGGTGAGAAGTAGCTCAAACCCTTCAGGTGAGAAGTAGCTCAGACCCTTCAGGTGAGAAGTAGCTCAAAACCCTTTAGGTGAGAAGTAGCTCAGACCCTTCAGTTGAGAAGTAGCTCAGACCCTTCAGATGAGAAGTAGCTCAAAACCCTTCAGGTGAGAAGTAGCTCAGACCCTTCAGTTGAGAAGTAGCTCAGACCCTTCAGGTGAGAAGTAGCTCAAAACCCTTTAGGTGAGAAGTAGCTCAGACCCTTCAGTTGAGAAGTAGCTCAGACCCTTCAGGTGAAAAGTAGCTCAGACCCTTCAGGTGAGAAGTAGCTCAAAACCCTTTAGGTGAGAAGTAGCTCAAACCCTTCAGGTGAGAAGTAGCTCAGACGCTTCAGGTGAGAAGTAGCTCAAAACCCTTCAGGTGAGAAGTAGCTCAGACCCTTCAGATGAGAAGTAGCTCAAAACCCTTTAGGTGAGAAGTAGCTCAGACCCTTCAGGTGAGAAGTAGCTCAAACCCTTCAGGTGAGAAGTAGCTCAAACCCTTCAGGTGAGAAGTAGCTCAGACGCTTCAGGTGAGAAGTAGCTCAAAACCCTTCAGGTGAGAAGTAGCTCAGACCCTTCAGATGAGAAGTAGCTCAAAACCCTTCAGGTGAGAAGTAGCTCAGACCCTTCAGGTGAGAAGTAGCTCAAACCCTTCAGGTGAGAAGTAGCTCAGACCCTTCAGGTGAGAAGTAGCTCAAAACCCTTTAGGTGAGAAGTAGCTCGGACCCTTCAGGTGAGAAGTAGCTCAGACCCTTCAGGTGAAAAGTAGCTCAGACCCTTCAGGTGAGAAGTAGCTCAGACCCTTCAGTTGAGAAGTAGCTCAGACCCTTCAGGTGAGAAGTAGCTCAGACCCTTCAGGTGAGAAGTAGCTCAGACCCTTCAGTTGAGAAGTAGCTCAGACCCTTCAGGTGAGAAGTAGCTCAAAACCCTTCAGGTGAGAAGCAGCTCAAAACCCTTCAGGTGAGAAGTAGCTCAGACCCTTCAGGTGAGAAGTAGCTCAGACCCTTCAGGTGAGAAGTAGCTCAAACCCTTCAGGTGAGAAGTAGCTCAGACGCTTCAGGTGAGAAGTAGCTCAGACCCTTCAGGTGAGAAGTAGCTCAAAACCCTTTAGGTGAGAAGTAGCTCAGACCCTTCAGTTGAGAAGTAGCTCAAACCCTTCAGATGAGAAGTAGCTCAAAACCCTTCAGGTGAGAAGTAGCTCAGACCCTTCAGTTGAGAAGTAGCTCAAAACCCTTTAGGTGAGAAGTAGCTCAGACCCTTCAGGTGAGAAGTAACTCAGACCCTTCAGGTGAAAAGTAGCTCAGACCCTTCAGGTGAGAAGTAGCTCAAAACCCATTAGGTGAGAAGTAGCTCAAACCCTTCAGGTGAGAAGTAGCTCAGACGCTTCAGTTGAGAAGTAGCTCAAACCCTTCAGGTGAGAAGTAGCTCAGACCCTTCAGATGAGAAGTAGCTCAAAACCCTTTAGGTGAGAAGTAGCTCAGACCCTTCAGGTGAGAAGTAGCTCAAACCCTTTAGGTGAGAAGTAGCTCAGACCCTTCAGGTGAGAAGTAGCTCAAACCCTTCAGGTGAGAAGTAGCTCAGACCCTTCAGGTGAGAAGTAGCTCAAAACCCTTTAGGTGAGAAGTAGCTCGGACCCTTCAGGTGAGAAGTAGCTCAGACCCTTCAGGTGAAAAGTAGCTCAGACCCTTCAGGTGAGAAGTAGCTCAAAACCCTTTAGGTGAGAAGTAGCTCAAACCCTTCAGGTGAGAAGTAGCTCAAAACCCTTTAGGTGAGAAGTAGCTCAAACCCTTCAGGTGAGAAGTAGCTCAGACCCTTCAGATGAGAAGTAGCTCAAAACCCTTTAGGTGAGAAGTAGCTCAGACCCTTCAGGTGAGAAGTAGCTCAAACCCTTCAGGTGAGAAGTAGCTCAGACCCTTCAGGTGAGAAGTAGCTCAAAACCCTTTAGGTGAGAAGTAGCTCAGACCCTTCAGTTGAGAAGTAGCTCAGACCCTTCAGATGAGAAGTAGCTCAAAACCCTTTAGGTGAGAAGTAGCTCAGACCCTTCAGTTGAGAAGTAGCTCAGACCCTTCAGGTGAGAAGTAGCTCAGACCCTTCAGGTGAGAAGTAGCTCAGACCCTTCAGGTGAGAAGCAGCTCAGACCCTTCAGGTGAGAAGTAGCTCAAAACCCTTCAGGTGAGAAGCAGCTCAAAACCCTTCAGGTGAGAAGTAGCTCAGACCCTTCAGGTGAGAAGTAGCTCAAACCCTTCAGGTGAGAAGTAGCTCAAACCCTTCAGGTGAGAAGTAGCTCAAAACCCTTCAGTTGAGAAGTAGCTCAAACCCTTCAGGTGAGAAGTAGCTCAGACCCTTCAGATGAGAAGTAGCTCAAAACCCTTTAGGTGAGAAGTAGCTCAGACCCTTCAGGTGAGAAGTAGCTCAAACCCTTCAGGTGAGAAGTAGCTCAGACCCTTCAGGTGAGAAGTAGCTCAAACCCTTTAGGTGAGAAGTAGCTCAGACCCTTCAGGTGAGAAGTAGCTCAAACCCTTCAGGTGAGAAGTAGCTCAGACCCTTCAGGTGAGAAGTAGCTCAAAACCCTTTAGGTGAGAAGTAGCTCAGACCCTTCAGGTGAGAAGTAGCTCAGACCCTTCAGGTGAAAAGTAGCTCAGACCCTTCAGGTGAGAAGTAGCTCAAAACCCTTTAGGTGAGAAGTAGCTCAAACCCTTCAGGTGAGAAGTAGCTCAGACGCTTCAGGTGAGAAGTAGCTCAAAACCCTTCAGGTGAGAAGTAGCTCAGACCCTTCAGATGAGAAGTAGCTCAAAACCCTTTAGGTGAGAAGTAGCTCAGACCCTTCAGGTGAGAAGTAGCTCAAACCCTTCAGGTGAGAAGTAGCTCAGACCCTTCAGGTGAGAAGTAGCTCAAAACCCTTTAGGTGAGAAGTAGCTCAGACCCTTCAGTTGAGAAGTAGCTCAGACCCTTCAGATGAGAAGTAGCTCAAAACCCTTTAGGTGAGAAGTAGCTCAGACCCTTCAGTTGAGAAGTAGCTCAGACCCTTCAGGTGAGAAGTAGCTCAGACCCTTCAGGTGAGAAGTAGCTCAGACCCTTCAGTTGAGAAGTAGCTCAGACCCTTCAGGTGAGAAGTAGCTCAAAACCCTTCAGGTGAGAAGCAGCTCAAAACCCTTCAGGTGAGAAGTAGCTCAGACCCTTCAGGTGAGAAGTAGCTCAAACCCTTCAGGTGAGAAGTAGCTCAAACCCTTCAGGTGAGAAGTAGCTCAGACGCTTCAGGTGAGAAGTAGCTCAGACCCTTCAGGTGAGAAGTAGCTCAGACCCTTCAGTTGAGAAGTAGCTCAGACCCTTCAGGTGAGAAGTAGCTCAAAACCCATTAGGTGAGAAGCAGCTCAAAACCCTTCAGGTGAGAAGTAGCTCAGACCCTTCAGGTGAGAAGTAGCTCAGACCCTTCAGGTGAGAAGTAGCTCAAACCCTTCAGGTGAGAAGTAGCTCAGACGCTTCAGGTGAGAAGTAGCTCAGACCCTTCAGGTGAGAAGTAGCTCAAAACCCTTTAGGTGAGAAGTAGCTCAGACCCTTCAGTTGAGAAGTAGCTCAAACCCTTCAGATGAGAAGTAGCTCAAAACCCTTCAGGTGAGAAGTAGCTCAGACCCTTCAGTTGAGAAGTAGCTCAAAACCCTTTAGGTGAGAAGTAGCTCAGACCCTTCAGGTGAGAAGTAACTGAGACCCTTCAGGTGAAAAGTAGCTCAGACCCTTCAGGTGAGAAGTAGCTCAAAACCCATTAGGTGAGAAGTAGCTCAAACCCTTCAGGTGAGAAGTAGCTCAGACGCTTCAGTTGAGAAGTAGCTCAAACCCTTCAGGTGAGAAGTAGCTCAGACCCTTCAGATGAGAAGTAGCTCAAAACCCTTTAGGTGAGAAGTAGCTCAGACCCTTCAGGTGAGAAGTAGCTCAAACCCTTTAGGTGAGAAGTAGCTCAGACCCTTCAGGTGAGAAGTAGCTCAAACCCTTCAGGTGAGAAGTAGCTCAGACCCTTCAGGTGAGAAGTAGCTCAAAACCCTTTAGGTGAGAAGTAGCTCGGACCCTTCAGGTGAGAAGTAGCTCAGACCCTTCAGGTGAAAAGTAGCTCAGACCCTTCAGGTGAGAAGTAGCTCAAAACCCTTTAGGTGAGAAGTAGCTCAAACCCTTCAGGTGAGAAGTAGCTCAAAACCCTTTAGGTGAGAAGTAGCTCAAACCCTTCAGGTGAGAAGTAGGTCAGACCCTTCAGATGAGAAGTAGCTCAAAACCCTTTAGGTGAGAAGTAGCTCAGACCCTTCAGGTGAGAAGTAGCTCAAACCCTTCAGGTGAGAAGTAGCTCAGACCCTTCAGGTGAGAAGTAGCTCAAAACCCTTTAGGTGAGAAGTAGCTCAGACCCTTCAGTTGAGAAGTAGCTCAGACCCTTCAGATGAGAAGTAGCTCAAAACCCTTTAGGTGAGAAGTAGCTCAGACCCTTCAGTTGAGAAGTAGCTCAGACCCTTCAGGTGAGAAGTAGCTCAGACCCTTCAGGTGAGAAGTAGCTCAGACCCTTCAGGTGAGAAGTAGCTCAGACCCTTCAGGTGAGAAGTAGCTCAAAACCCTTCAGGTGAGAAGCAGCTCAAAACCCTTCAGGTGAGAAGTAGCTCAGACCCTTCAGGTGAGAAGTAGCTCAAACCCTTCAGGTGAGAAGTAGCTCAAACCCTTCAGGTGAGAAGTAGCTCAAAACCCTTCAGTTGAGAAGTAGCTCAAACCCTTCAGGTGAGAAGTAGCTCAGACCCTTCAGATGAGAAGTAGCTCAAAACCCTTTAGGTGAGAAGTAGCTCAGACCCTTCAGGTGAGAAGTAGCTCAAACCCTTCAGGTGAGAAGTAGCTCAGACCCTTCAGGTGAGAAGTAGCTCAAACCCTTTAGGTGAGAAGTAGCTCAGACCCTTCAGGTGAGAAGTAGCTCAAACCCTTCAGGTGAGAAGTAGCTCAGACCCTTCAGGTGAGAAGTAGCTCAAAACCCTTTAGGTGAGAAGTAGCTCAGACCCTTCAGGTGAGAAGTAGCTCAGACCCTTCAGGTGAAAAGTAGCTCAGACCCTTCAGGTGAGAAGTAGCTCAAAACCCTTTAGGTGAGAAGTAGCTCAAACCCTTCAGGTGAGAAGTAGCTCAGACGCTTCAGGTGAGAAGTAGCTCAAAACCCTTCAGGTGAGAAGTAGCTCAGACCCTTCAGGTGAGAAGTAGCTCAAAATCCTTTAGGTGAGAAGTAGCTCAGACCCTTCAGGTGAGAAGTAGCTCAAACCCTTCAGGTGAGAAGTAGCTCAGACCCTTCAGGTGAGAAGTAGCTCAAAACCCTTTAGGTGAGAAGTAGCTCAGACCCTTCAGTTGAGAAGTAGCTCAGACCCTTCAGATGAGAAGTAGCTCAAAACCCTTTAGGTGAGAAGTAGCTCAGACCCTTCAGATGAGAAGTAGCTCAAAACCCTTCAGGTGAGAAGTAGCTCAGACCCTTCAGTTGAGAAGTAGCTCAGACCCTTCAGGTGAGAAGTAGCTCAAAACCCTTTAGGTGAGAAGTAGCTCAGACCCTTCAGTTGAGAAGTAGCTCAGACCCTTCAGGTGAAAAGTAGCTCAGACCCTTCAGGTGAGAAGTAGCTCAAAACCCTTTAGGTGAGAAGTAGCTCAACCCTTCAGGTGAGAAGTAGCTCAGACGCTTCAGGTGAGAAGTAGCTCAAAACCCTTCAGGTGAGAAGTAGCTCAAAACCCTTTAGGTGAGAAGTAGCTCAGACCCTTCAGTTGAGAAGTAGCTCAAACCCTTCAGATGAGAAGTAGCTCAAAACCCTTCAGGTGAGAAGTAGCTCAGACCCTTCAGTTGAGAAGTAGCTCAAAACCCTTTAGGTGAGAAGTAGCTCAGACCCTTCAGGTGAGAAGTAACTCAGACCCTTCAGGTGAAAAGTAGCTCAGACCCTTCAGGTGAGAAGTAGCTCAAAACCCATTAGGTGAGAAGTAGCTCAAAACCCTTCAGGTGAGAAGTAGCTCAGACGCTTCAGTTGAGAAGTAGCTCAAACCCTTCAGGTGAGAAGTAGCTCAGACCCTTCAGATGAGAAGTAGCTCAAAACCCTTTAGGTGAGAAGTAGCTCAGACCCTTCAGGTGAGAAGTAGCTCAAACCCTTCAGGTGAGAAGTAGCTCAGACCCTTCAGGTGAGAAGTAGCTCAAACCCTTCAGGTGAGAAGTAGCTCAGACCCTTCAGGTGAGAAGTAGCTCAAAACCCTTTAGGTGAGAAGTAGCTCGGACCCTTCAGGTGAGAAGTAGCTCAGACCCTTCAGGTGAAAAGTAGCTCAGACCCTTCAGGTGAGAAGTAGCTCAAAACCCTTCAGGTGAGAAGTAGCTCAAACCCTTCAGGTGAGAAGTAGCTCAAAACCCTTTAGGTGAGAAGTAGCTCAAACCCTTCAGGTGAGAAGTAGCTCAGACCCTTCAGATGAGAAGTAGCTCAAAACCCTTTAGGTGAGAAGTATCTCAGACCCTTCAGGTGAGAAGTAGCTCAAACCCTTCAGGTGAGAAGTAGCTCAGACCCTTCAGGTGAGAAGTAGCTCAAAACCCTTTAGGTGAGAAGTAGCTCAGACCCTTCAGTTGAGAAGTAGCTCAGACCCTTCAGATGAGAAGTAGCTCAAAACCCTTCAGGTGAGAAGTAGCTCAGACCCTTCAGTTGAGAAGTAGCTCAGACCCTTCAGGTGAGAAGTAGCTCAAAACCCTTTAGGTGAGAAGTAGCTCAGACCCTTCAGTTGAGAAGTAGCTCAGACCCTTCAGGTGAAAAGTAGCTCAGACCCTTCAGGTGAGAAGTAGCTCAAAACCCTTTAGGTGAGAAGTAGCTCAAACCCTTCAGGTGAGAAGTAGCTCAAACCCTTCAGGTGAGAAGTAGCTCAAACCCTTCAGGTGAGAAGTAGCTCAGACGCTTCAGGTGAGAAGTAGCTCAAAACCCTTCAGGTGAGAAGTAGCTCAGACCCTTCAGATGAGAAGTAGCTCAAAACCCTTCAGGTGAGAAGTAGCTCAGACCCTTCAGGTGAGAAGTAGCTCAAACCCTTCAGGTGAGAAGTAGCTCAGACCCTTCAGGTGAGAAGTAGCTCAAAACCCTTTAGGTGAGAAGTAGCTCGGACCCTTCAGGTGAGAAGTAGCTCAGACCCTTCAGGTGAAAAGTAGCTCAGACCCTTCAGGTGAGAAGTAGCTCAGACCCTTCAGTTGAGAAGTAGCTCAGACCCTTCAGGTGAGAAGTAGCTCAGACCCTTCAGGTGAGAAGTAGCTCAGACCCTTCAGTTGAGAAGTAGCTCAGACCCTTCAGGTGAGAAGTAGCTCAAAACCCTTCAGGTGAGAAGCAGCTCAAAACCCTTCAGGTGAGAAGTAGCTCAGACCCTTCAGGTGAGAAGTAGCTCAGACCCTTCAGGTGAGAAGTAGCTCAAACCCTTCAGGTGAGAAGTAGCTCAGACGCTTCAGGTGAGAAGTAGCTCAGACCCTTCAGGTGAGAAGTAGCTCAAAACCCTTTAGGTGAGAAGTAGCTCAGACCCTTCAGTTGAGAAGTAGCTCAAACCCTTGAGATGAGAAGTAGCTCAAAACCCTTCAGGTGAGAAGTAGCTCAGACCCTTCAGTTGAGAAGTAGCTCAAAACCCTTTAGGTGAGAAGTAGCTCAGACCCTTCAGGTGAGAAGTAACTCAGACCCTTCAGGTGAAAAGTAGCTCAGACCCTTCAGGTGAGAAGTAGCTCAAAACCCATTAGGTGAGAAGTAGCTCAAACCCTTCAGGTGAGAAGTAGCTCAGACGCTTCAGTTGAGAAGTAGCTCAAACCCTTCAGGTGAGAAGTAGCTCAGACCCTTCAGATGAGAAGTAGCTCAAAACCCTTTAGGTGAGAAGTAGCTCAGACCCTTCAGGTGAGAAGTAGCTCAAACCCTTTAGGTGAGAAGTAGCTCAGACCCTTCAGGTGAGAAGTAGCTCAAACCCTTCAGGTGAGAAGTAGCTCAGACCCTTCAGGTGAGAAGTAGCTCAAAACCCTTTAGGTGAGAAGTAGCTCGGACCCTTCAGGTGAGAAGTAGCTCAGACCCTTCAGGTGAAAAGTAGCTCAGACCCTTCAGGTGAGAAGTAGCTCAAAACCCTTTAGGTGAGAAGTAGCTCAAACCCTTCAGGTGAGAAGTAGCTCAAAACCCTTTAGGTGAGAAGTAGCTCAAACCCTTCAGGTGAGAAGTAGCTCAGACCCTTCAGATGAGAAGTAGCTCAAAACCCTTTAGGTGAGAAGTATCTCAGACCCTTCAGGTGAGAAGTAGCTCAAACCCTTCAGGTGAGAAGTAGCTCAGACCCTTCAGGTGAGAAGTAGCTCAAAACCCTTTAGGTGAGAAGTAGCTCAGACCCTTCAGTTGAGAAGTAGCTCAGACCCTTCAGATGAGAAGTAGCTCAAAACCCTTCAGGTGAGAAGTAGCTCAGACCCTTCAGTTGAGGAGTAGCTCAGACCCTTCAGGTGAGAAGTAGCTCAAAACCCTTTAGGTGAGAAGTAGCTCAGACCCTTCAGTTGAGAAGTAGCTCAGACCCTTCAGGTGAGAAGTAGCTCAAAACCCTTTAGGTGAGAAGTAGCTCAGACCCTTCAGGTGAGAAGTAGCTCAGACCCTTCAGGTGAGAAGTAGCTCAGACCCTTCAGGTGAGAAGTAGCTCAAAACCCTTTAGGTGAGAAGTAGCTCAGACGCTTCAGTTGAGAAGTAGCTCAGACCCTTCAGATGAGAAGTAGCTCAAAACCCTTCAGGTGAGAAGTAGCTCAGACCCTTCAGTTGAGAAGTAGCTCAGACCCTTCAGATGAGAAGTAGCTCAAAACCCTTCAGGTGAGAAGTAGCTCAGACCCTTCAGATGAGAAGTAGCTCAAAACCCTTCAGTTGAGAAGTAGCTCAGACCCTTCAGGTGAGAAGTAGCTTAAAACCCTTCAGGTGAGAAGCAGCTCAAAACCCTTCAGGTGAGAAGTAGCTCAGACCCTTCAGGTGAGAAGTAGCTCAGACCCTTTAGGTGAGAAGTAGCTCAGACCCTTCAGGTGAGAAGCAGCTCAAAACCCTTCAGGTGAGAAGTAGCTCAGACCCTTCAGGTGAGAAGTAGCTCAGACGCTTCAGTTGAGAAGTAGCTCAAAACCCTTTAGGTGAGAAGTAGCTCAGACCCTTCAGGTGAGAAGCAGCTCAAAACCCTTTAGGTGAGAAGTAGCTCAGACCCTTTAGGTGAGAAGTAACTCAGACCCTTCAGGTGAAAAGTAGCTCAGACCCTTCAGGTGAGAAGTAGCTCAAAACCCATTAGGTGAGAAGTAGCTCAAAACCCTTCAGGTGAGAAGTAGCTCAGACGCTTCAGTTGAGAAGTAGCTCAAACCCTTCAGGTGAGAAGTAGCTCAGACCCTTCAGATGAGAAGTAGCTCAAAACCCTTTAGGTGAGAAGTAGCTCAGACCCTTCAGGTGAGAAGTAGCTCAAACCCTTCAGGTGAGAAGTAGCTCAGACCCTTCAGGTGAGAAGTAGCTCAAACCCTTCAGGTGAGAAGTAGCTCAGACCCTTCAGGTGAGAAGTAGCTCAAAACCCTTTAGGTGAGAAGTAGCTCGGACCCTTCAGGTGAGAAGTAGCTCAGACCCTTCAGGTGAAAAGTAGCTCAGACCCTTCAGGTGAGAAGTAGCTCAAAACCCTTCAGGTGAGAAGTAGCTCAAACCCTTCAGGTGAGAAGTAGCTCAAAACCCTTTAGGTGAGAAGTAGCTCAAACCCTTCAGGTGAGAAGTAGCTCAGACCCTTCAGATGAGAAGTAGCTCAAAACCCTTTAGGTGAGAAGTAGCTCAGACCCTTCAGGTGAGAAGTAGCTCAGACCCTTCAGGTGAGAAGTAGCTCAGACCCTTCAGGTGAGAAGTAGCTCAAAACCCTTTAGGTGAGAAGTAGCTCAGACCCTTCAGTTGAGAAGTAGCTCAGACCCTTCAGATGAGAAGTAGCTCAAAACCCTTCAGGTGAGAAGTAGCTCAGACCCTTCAGTAGAGAAGTAGCTCAGACCCTTCAGGTGAGAAGTAGCTCAAAACCCTTTAGGTGAGAAGTAGCTCAGACCCTTCAGTTGAGAAGTAGCTCAGACCCTTCAGGTGAAAAGTAGCTCAGACCCTTCAGGTGAGAAGTAGCTCAAAACCCTTTAGGTGAGAAGTAGCTCAAACCCTTCAGGTGAGAAGTAGCTCAGACGCTTCAGGTGAGAAGTAGCTCAAAACCCTTCAGGTGAGAAGTAGCTCAGACCCTTCAGATGAGAAGTAGCTCAAAACCCTTTAGGTGAGAAGTAGCTCAGACCCTTCAGGTGAGAAGTAGCTCAAACCCTTCAGGTGAGAAGTAGCTCAAACCCTTCAGGTGAGAAGTAGCTCAGACGCTTCAGGTGAGAAGTAGCTCAAAACCCTTCAGGTGAGAAGTAGCTCAGACCCTTCAGATGAGAAGTAGCTCAAAACCCTTCAGGTGAGAAGTAGCTCAGACCCTTCAGGTGAGAAGTAGCTCAAACCCTTCAGGTGAGAAGTAGCTCAGACCCTTCAGGTGAGAAGTAGCTCAAAACCCTTTAGGTGAGAAGTAGCTCAGACCCTTCAGTTGAGAAGTAGCTCAGACCCTTCAGATGAGAAGTAGCTCAAAACCCTTTAGGTGAGAAGTAGCTCAGACCCTTCAGGTGAGAAGTAGCTCAGACGCTTCAGGTGAGAAGTAGCTCAGACCCTTCAGGTGAGAAGTAGCTCAAAACCCTTTAGGTGAGAAGTAGCTCAGACCCTTCAGTTGAGAAGTAGCTCAAACCCTTCAGATGAGAAGTAGCTCAAAACCCTTCAGCTGAGAAGTAGCTCAGACCCTTCAGTTGAGAAGTAGCTCAAAACCCTTTAGGTGAGAAGTAGCTCAGACCCTTCAGGTGAGAAGTAACTCAGACCCTTCAGGTGAAAAGTAGCTCAGACCCTTCAGGTGAGAAGTAGCTCAAAACCCTTTAGGTGAGAAGTAGCTCAAACCCTTCAGGTGAGAAGTAGCTCAGACGCTTCAGTTGAGAAGTAGCTCAAACACTTCAGGTGAGAAGTAGCTCAGACCCTTCAGATGAGAAGTAGCTCAAAACCCTTTAGGTGAGAAGTAGCTCAGACCCTTCAGGTGAGAAGTAGCTCAAACCCTTTAGGTGAGAAGTAGCTCAGACCCTTCAGGTGAGAAGTAGCTCAAACCCTTCAGGTGAGAAGTAGCTCAAAACCCTTTAGGTGAGAAGTAGCTCAAACCCTTCAGGTGAGAAGTAGCTCAGACCCTTCAGATGAGAAGTAGCTCAAAACCCTTTAGGTGAGAAGTATCTCAGACCCTTCAGGTGAGAAGTAGCTCAAACCCTTCAGGTGAGAAGTAGCTCAGACCCTTCAGGTGAGAAGTAGCTCAAAACCCTTTAGGTGAGAAGTAGCTCAGACCCTTCAGTTGAGAAGTAGCTCAGACCCTTCAGATGAGAAGTAGCTCAAAACCCTTCAGGTGAGAAGTAGCTCAGACCCTTCAGTTGAGAAGTAGCTCAGACCCTTCAGGTGAGAAGTAGCTCAAAACCCTTTAGGTGAGAAGTAGCTCAGACCCTTCAGTTGAGAAGTAGCTCAGACCCTTCAGGTGAAAAGTAGCTCAGACCCTTCAGATGAGAAGTAGCTCAAAACCCTTCAGGTGAGAAGTAGCTCAGACCCTTCAGTTGAGAAGTAGCTCAGACCCTTCAGGTGAGAAGTAGCTCAGACCCTTCAGGTGAGAAGTAGCTCAGACCCTTCAGTTGAGAAGTAGCTCAGACCCTTCAGGTGAGAAGTAGCTCAAAACCCTTCAGGTGAGAAGCAGCTCAAAACCCTTCAGGTGAGAAGTAGCTCAGACCCTTCAGGTGAGAAGTAGCTCAGACCCTTCAGGTGAGAAGTAGCTCAAACCCTTCAGGTGAGAAGTAGCTCAGACGCTTCAGGTGAGAAGTAGCTCAGACCCTTCAGGTGAGAAGTAGCTCAAAACCCTTTAGGTGAGAAGTAGCTCAGACCCTTCAGTTGAGAAGTAGCTCAAACCCTTCAGATGAGAAGTAGCTCAAAACCCTTCAGGTGAGAAGTAGCTCAGACCCTTCAGTTGAGAAGTAGCTCAAAACCCTTTAGGTGAGAAGTAGCTCAGACCCTTCAGGTGAGAAGTAACTCAGACCCTTCAGGTGAAAAGTAGCTCAGACCCTTCAGGTGAGAAGTAGCTCAAAACCCTTTAGGTGAGAAGTAGCTCAAACCCTTCAGGTGAGAAGTAGCTCAGACGCTTCAGTTGAGAAGTAGCTCAAACACTTCAGGTGAGAAGTAGCTCAGACCCTTCAGATGAGAAGTAGCTCAAAACCCTTTAGGTGAGAAGTAGCTCAGACCCTTCAGGTGAGAAGTAGCTCAAACCCTTTAGGTGAGAAGTAGCTCAGACCCTTCAGGTGAGAAGTAGCTCAAACCCTTCAGGTGAGAAGTAGCTCAGACCCTTCAGGTGAGAAGTAGCTCAAAACCCTTTAGGTGAGAAGTAGCTCGGACCCTTCAGGTGAGAAGTAGCTCAGACCCTTCAGGTGAAAAGTAGCTCAGACCCTTCAGGTGAGAAGTAGCTCAAAACCCTTTAGGTGAGAAGTAGCTCAAACCCTTCAGGTGAGAAGTAGCTCAAAACCCTTTAGGTGAGAAGTAGCTCAAACCCTTCAGGTGAGAAGTAGCTCAGACCCTTCAGATGAGAAGTAGCTCAAAACCCTTTAGGTGAGAAGTATCTCAGACCCTTCAGGTGAGAAGTAGCTCAAACCCTTCAGGTGAGAAGTAGCTCAGACCCTTCAGGTGAGAAGTAGCTCAAAACCCTTTAGGTGAGAAGTAGCTCAGACCCTTCAGTTGAGAAGTAGCTCAGACCCTTCAGATGAGAAGTAGCTCAAAACCCTTCAGGTGAGAAGTAGCTCAGACCCTTCAGTTGAGAAGTAGCTCAGACCCTTCAGGTGAGAAGTAGCTCAAAACCCTTTAGGTGAGAAGTAGCTCAGACCCTTCAGTTGAGAAGTAGCTCAGACCCTTCAGGTGAGAAGTAGCTCAAAACCCTTTAGGTGAGAAGTAGCTCAGACCCTTCAGGTGAGAAGTAGCTCAGACCCTTCAGGTGAGAAGTAGCTCAGACCCTTCAGGTGAGAAGTAGCTCAAAACCCTTTAGGTGAGAAGTAGCTCAGACGCTTCAGTTGAGAAGTAGCTCAGACCCTTCAGATGAGAAGTAGCTCAAAACCCTTCAGGTGAGAAGTAGCTCAGACCCTTCAGTTGAGAAGTAGCTCAGACCCTTCAGATGAGAAGTAGCTCAAAACCCTTCAGGTGAGAAGTAGCTCAGACCCTTCAGATGAGAAGTAGCTCAAAACCCTTCAGTTGAGAAGTAGCTCAGACCCTTCAGGTGAGAAGTAGCTCAGACCCTTTAGGTGAGAAGTAGCTCAGACCCTTCAGGTGAGAAGCAGCTCAAAACCCTTCAGGTGAGAAGTAGCTCAGACCCTTCAGGTGAGAAGTAGCTCAGACGCTTCAGTTGAGAAGTAGCTCAAAACCCTTTAGGTGAGAAGTAGCTCAGACCCTTCAGGTGAGAAGCAGCTCAAAACCCTTTAGGTGTGAAGTAGCTCAGACCCTTTAGGTGAGAAGTAGCTCAAACCCTTCAGGTGAGAAGTAGCTCAAACCCTTCAGATGAGAAATTGCCCAGACCCTTTACGTACCGCAGATCCCCTGGGATAAAAACTGTCCTAGAAATGGTTACCTTTACCCGGTCACGCTTGAAAAAAATCTCACCAGATTGACCACTGTCCACAGGAAGAGCTGACCAGCTAGGCACACCAGCGGCACGGCTGTCTGCACCAGGGCGCTGCCGTGCCCCAGTTTCACGGACAGCCACACAGTCAGCACCATTGCCGTGGTGGGGCCATAGACTGTGGTTACGTAATACGCTGCGTCCCGTTTCAGTAGAATTAGCAGCAGACCTGAAGGTCGAAGCTCGAGTGCTTCCAATGACCACTCGATTCCAGCGCGATCGCCTTTAGCAACCGCTTGGCTACGGTTGCTAAGCAACCAAAGGTGATTATCCAGGCTGACAGAGGCATTGCTATGAATGAGCTGTCTGAGCTCGCTCATATTTAGGGAGCAGAGTTCACTGTCCAGTGGAAATAGAAGTAGCTGCGGGTTTAGTTTTGTCATTTTCCTTTGTTTTGTCGCTTCGAATAATCTATCTATCTATCTATCTATCTATCTATCTATCTATCTATCTATCTATCTATCTATCTATCTATCTATCTATCTATCTATCTATCTATCTATCTATCTATCTATCTATCTATCTATCTATCTATCTATCTATCTATCTATCTATCTATCTATCTATCTATCTATCTATCTATCTATCTATCTATCTATCTATCTATCTATCTATCTATCTATCTATCTATCTATCTATCTATCTATCTATCTATCTATCTATCTATCTATCTATCTATCTATCTATCTATCTATCTATCTATCTATCTATCTATCTATCTATCTATCTATCTATCTATCTATCTATCTATCTATCTATCTATCTATCTATCTATCTATCTATCTATCTATCTATCTATCTATCTATCTATCTATCTATCTATCTATCTATCTATCTATCTATCTATCTATCTATCTATCTATCTATCTATCTATCTATCTATCTATCTATCTATCTATCTATCTATCTATCTATCTATCTATCTATCTATCTATCTATCTATCTATCTATCTATCTATCTATCTATCTATCTATCTATCTATCTATCTATCTATCTATCTATCTATCTATCTATCTATCTATCTATCTATCTATCTATCTATCTATCTATCTATCTATCTATCTATCTATCTATCTATCTATCTATCTATCTATCTATCTATCTATCTATCTATCTATCTATCTATCTATCTATCTATCTATCTATCTATCTATCTATCTATCTATCTATCTATCTATCTATCTATCTATCTATCTATCTATCTATCTATCTATCTATCTATCTATCTATCTATCTATCTATCTATCTATCTATCTATCTATCTATCTATCTATCTATCTATCTATCTATCTATCTATCTATCTATCTATCTATCTATCTATCTATCTATCTATCTATCTATCTATCTATCTATCTATCTATC
>CATNEM010000395.1:117500-160000 GCA_950096795.1 Macrostomum cliftonense | reverse complement strand
ATATTGAGGAGGATTTTTATCTAGATTGGATGGAATCCGGATGCTTTGATAGGCCGAACACCGAATCGAATGCAGGAACTTTTCGTACGATGTTCAGCGGCGAGAGTTTTCGATTCCGGCCGAGCCTCCTTGACTCCGTGTTCAACTTCAACTTGGATCCGAAGCTGATCTTCGGCAATCAATTATTGCCAGCTGCAGTTTCTACCGAGTCACCGAATGCTGATCTGCCCACCAACTCGGCGAATGAAACTGTCAACGAGACGGCAGCTTGTCGAGATTGCAACATCACTGAGGCGGCAGCGTCTGCAGATGTTTCTGCTGCCGGCGTGATTCAGTGGCTCGACTGGGCGACTGTTGGCGTGCAGTCGGCTTCTGCACTGGCGGTGAGGAGTGGCGATGCTGCATGAGGGGGCTTTGTTCGATTCCCTTTGTAGGATTCGAATGGTTCTAAAAGGACCAAGTAGTCAACTACGAGCTTAAAAAAACCGAAATAGGACAAAAATCCCAAAACCCTTCTATTATCAGCCCACAGGTTTAATTAGGTTAACCACACTATCACTGTCACTTGTGTAAGAGAGGCATTGTCTCTCCTCTCTTCCCTCTACTCTTCTCCCCTTCCTCCTCTCTTCCCTCTACTCTTCTCCCTTCTCCTCTCTTCCCTCTACTCTTCTCCCCTTCCTCCTCTCTTCCCTCTACTCTTCTCCCCTTCCTCCTCTCTTCCCTCTACTCTTCTCCCCTTCCTCCTCTCTTCCCTCTACTCTTCTCCCCTTCCTCCTCTCTTCCCTCTACTCTTCTCCCCTTCCTCCTCTCTTCCCTCTACTCTTCTCACCTTCCTCCTCTCTTCCCTCTACTCATCTCCCCTTCCTCCTCTCTTCCCTATACTCTTCTCCCCTTCCTCCTCTCTTCCCTATACTCTTCTCCCCTTCCTCCTCTCTTCCTCTACTCTTCTCCCTTCCTCCTCTCTTCCTCTACTCTTCTCCCCTTCCTCCTCTCTTCCCTCTACTCTTCTCCCCTTCCTCCTCTCTTCCCTATACTCTTCTCCCCTTCCTCCTTTCTTCCCTCTACTCTTCTCCCCTTCCTCCTCTCTTCCCTCTATTCTTCTCCCCTTCCTCCTCTCTTCCCTCTACTCTTCTCCCCTTCCTCCTCTCTTCCCTCTACTCTTCTCCCCTTCCTCCTCTCTTCCCTCTACTCATTTCCCCTTCCTCCTTTCTTCCCTCTACTCTTCTCCCCTTCCTCCTCTCTTCCCTCTATTCTTCTCCCCTTCCTCCTCTCTTTCTTCTACTCATCTCCTCTTCCTCCTCTCTTCCCTCTACTCTTCTCCCCTTCCTCCTCTCTTCCCTATACTCTTCTCCCCTTCCTCCTCTCTTCCCTCTACTCTTCTCCCCTTCCTTTCTCATCTACTTTTCTCCCCTTCCTTTCTCATCTACTTTTCTCCCCTTCCTTTCTCATCTATTCGTCTCCCCTTCCTTCTTTCGCATCTCCTTTCCCTCATTATCTCTATGCCCCCATTCTTCTATTATTTTCTATTTTCTCTCTACTTCTTTCCCTCCCTCCGCTCTATTTCCTCCCCCTCTTCTTCTCTTCCACCCTGCTCTCCTCTACTCGTCCTAAACTGTCTTTCCACAAGTATACTCTCATTATTCTTCCCTCTCCTTTCATCGTTTGATTTGGAAGTACCCTGTGGACTTCTTTACACGCATCTGGCCTTATTTGCAAAAAAAATTAATCCGCTAGAGTTTAATTGACCCGCTGCCGCCCCTACACGCGCATCCAGGCCCTCCTGCTGGCCTGCCTTTACCTCAGCCGCCCCCGCCTCCGCAACCGCTCCGGCCTGCTGCTCGTGTCGCACGCGTTCAGCATCGCCGCGGTGAACCTGCTCTCGCTAGCTGAATTAGCCGTCGCCGCCGCAGCCTCCGCCTCCTCCTCATCATCCGACGGCGGCGGCCTCAGCGGCTCGCCCTGGACCTGCCTTCTAGCCCTGTACAGCCTGGACGCCGGGTTCGCCTGGGCCGGCCTATTCGGCTTCGACCTGCTGCGCACTCTGCAAAACCTGCTGGCCAGACCGACCGCTCCGTCCAGACGCTACGCCAGATTCGCCGTCCTTGGCTGGGGCCTGCCAGCCGCGCCGGCCGCCGTCGCCGCCGGTCTGCACTTCGCTAACAGTCCGAGCCTGTTCGACGCGAAATCCTGCGGCCTGCCGACCAGCGTTGGCAATTCGACGACTGCCGCTAGCTCGGCTCGACTTATCCGGATCGGCTTGGTGTTCGCGCCCTGGGCTCTCGCCGTGGCTTTCAACGTCTGCTGCTTGATCGGCGTCGCTGTTTGCCTCGGACGGGCCGCCAGTCGAGCTCCGGCAAGTTGTTCATCTGGAGGAGGAGCCGCTCGCCGATCTGGTGGCAGCCGATTGTCGAATCATTTGGTCGGTCGGGCTCGGCGAACGCTCCGACGGACCATGCTGACAGTTGGTCGGGTGTCGGCGGTCCTTGGCGTCGTCTGGCTGCCCTACTGCTGCCTCATCCTGGCCGGGGTCGCCGATTCAGCGTCTGGCGTCTACATCGCCGCCAGGCTGCTCGCCGACCTGCACGGCTGCCTGCTGCTGGCAGCGTTTGTCCGCGTCCGGCACTGCCGCCGGCTGGCCGAGCGACTGCTGAGCTGCCGCCGGCTGCTCGCCAACGCCGGTTCCTCGGCGGTGTCCTCCTCGTCCAAGTCTTCGTCCGCAGCCAAGGGTCGGGGCAGTTCGGGAACTGCGGCTACTGGGGCTGGATGAGGCTGTTGAATGCGCAGTTCGCTCTTCTGTTTGTGTACAGTCGGCTCTGGTTACTTCAGGGGGGGCGGGACTGAAGTCTTTGTCTTCCCCAGATACTCATTCAACAAGGAAGATTGCAGTCTTTGTCTTCCTCAGATCCTCATTCAACAAGGAAGATTGCAGTCTTTGTCTTCCACAGATCTCTAATCAACAAGGAAGACTGCAGTCTTTGTCTTCCTCAGATCCTCATTCAACAAGGAAGATTGCAGTCTTTGTCTTCCACAGATCTCTAATCAACAAGGAAGACTGCAGTCTTCGTCTTCCTCAGATCCTCATTCAACAAGGAAGACTGCAGTCTTCGTCTTCCTCAGATCCTCATTCAACAAGGAAGATTGCAGTCTTTGTCTTCCACAGATCTCTAATCAACAAGGAAGACTGCAGTCTTCGTCTTCCTCAGATCCTCATTCAACAAGGAAGACTGCAGTCTTCGTCTTCCTCAGATCCTCATTCAACAAGGAAGATTGCAGTCTTTGTCTTCCTCAGATCCTCATTCAACAAGAAGAGCGCAGTTTTTGTCTTCCCACTATCATCAGAGAGACTATTATTTTGTCTTCTCAATGCAGATGCTACCAGGCATCGGCACTACATACTAGTAGCAATCTAGCAAGTATTTTCTTTTTTTAACGTGCTTATTTATTTAGCAATATATATTTACACACAAGTACTTAAATAGCACAGGTTTTCTATACGGAATCTCCTGACAGTAATTTTACTGGTTCATTTTATGCAAGTAGCATCGTCTGTGTAAACAGCATGAATCAAATTACTGTAAAACCAGATTTAACTGGCTGTAAATATATTTTATTGCGACCATAAAGTGTTTTCACTGTTACATTGTAAATCCATCTATGAGCGTATATTCCACGAAAAAATTTTCAAAAGTCACACAATAGAGCGCCACTTCTGTTTGAATAAATTGCGAAAGGTCCTACCTTCTTACAAAGCGGCGCAAGAGAATTCTTAATAGAAGAAAATTAAAAGAAGTTGTAGTCATGCAGTTAAATTGTCTCCCAAGGGTTGTGACTCGAACTCAAGACCTTCCGTCCAACATTCAGTCGCCCTAGTTTGATACCAGCCGGGGTTAAGATTACTGAGATACTAACGTGGTTACTAAGACAATGAAAGTAGTAAGATAAGAAAATAAATAAGGTCATACCAAACACAGCTCGGGCGAAAGCGAAAGTTCGAACAAATATATATATATATTTGCGATAAAATGTTTGCAAAGCATATTAATATTTGTTTATATTATTAGTAATATATATTTTTTAATATTTCATATATTTTATTTTCAAATATAATAACTAGATGAATACTGGTAAAAGTATAAATAATAATTGATAGAGACGTTATTGACAGGTGCGGCTCAGGCTGCTGAAAAAGGCTATGGGGAGAAAACTTTTAGTCAGCTATGGTAATCAACATTATATAGATTAATATCACCTGGATAATTACATTTTCGAACAGCTATTGTTGAAAAAAAGAAGCAGCAATTATTGGCTGGTTAGATTTAGTATAGAACTTAACAATTTATTGGGTTGGGATTACAAATAGAATTGAAGCAATGGTACGGGCAGAAGCGCTAGCCTAATTCAGCTAAATTGGTGAATTTTCAATCAGCAAGTCTCTACGTACTGCCTAGTAGTAATAATATTAATAATCATTATAATAGTAAGAGAACTAGAGCGCGGGTAAAGATTAGTGGCATACACACAGAAGCAAACAACATGTTTTATTCAAATAGTTTTCTAGCAAAAAAGCGGCTGCAGTGAATTTTATTATTAATAACAATAATAGTAAAAGATTTAACATGATTACTAAGTAGTAGTATGCTTAGTTAGGCAAAAAGCGGACAAGAAAAAACAACCAACGCCTAAATTATTATAGATTGTAAAAAAAAAACTACAGAAAAAATTTCCTTTCCAACAGTCGAAAAACACATTAAGCGCAGAAAGCAGACAGAAAAGCCTGTTTTATTAACTCGCTCCGTATAGATTATTCGAAACCTAACACAATAATAATAAAAATAACAATAATAATAATTAGTAACCAACGGCAATGACTAATACTACAAAATCTATGAAACGAAAAACAAAGCCGCCGCAATGTGTCAGCCTGTCTAAATGTTAAAGGTCAGACAAGAAAGAGGCTTCTTGTCGGTCTGCCTTACCAACACCTGCTAACTATTTAGCCGCTTAGAGAGGTGGTGGAAGGGGGCACTCAGACAAACAAATCAATGGTGAAAACAACAATTATTATAATTAGCCGTGCATTCTTCATCATAGCGCTAAATTTGGCTAGCAAAACAACAGAGTTTAACAAAAAAACATCGCTAGGACACAATCGCGTGTTGGTGGTGGGGGGGGGCGCAAGCTTTGCTGGGCTAACAAATAGATAAGTACTTTACCGATAGGGAAAAAATTAGATTTGAATAATAAACTAAGAAATAAAATTCGGGAGCTGATGACACGCATGGAAAAATAAGCGGGCATTTGTTAAAGCGGATAATAGGCTGTGTTCAGACGGGCAACCGAATTTCTAAATTTTTATGTAAATCAATTTTGTTTTAAATAAAATTAGTTTGCACACAGTTGCCAGGCCGACTGACACAGCTTAGGAGGCTGGCCTATTTCATTCATATTCATCATCTCGATAAGCTCGCGAAAACCAAATTAAAACAAAAAAAGACAGGCACACACAGAAACAGAACACAAAACGTGGCGGCCTATTTATTTCGAATAATTATATAATTATTTCTAGACAAAAAAAGGAGCAAGCTACTACAAGTAGAATATTATTCATATTACATATAGGTAGAAAAACAGCGCAAAAAGACAAAAAAACCGAAATAAAAAGGCTAAGCTGATGATTTAGCTGGTGCGCGGGCGGGTTCATACATAATATAGTAAGCAGGGTGAGAAATATATTAGCTAGAGGCGGCTAGATAAAAAACACACCCGAATTTCAAATATATATTGCAATGATGGCGTGGCGGCTTGTAACTTTGAAATGAAAAAAAATACACACATAGCTATAAAGTTCCATGTGAAAAAATTGGTTTAGTTCAGCCAATTTGAAGTAGCTGAAACAATGGAACAATTAAACCGCGATGATAGTACAAGCGTGTTACAGTTACTGGTTACGCACTTTTTGTTAGCAATTATGGTCACAAAATAGTCACTAATTAACTAATTAATTAGTCAGTTAAAGTGCAACTCGAATCATAGTTCGATTTATTATCGATTTTACTTCTTGCGGCCCAGAGTGAAGAACCGCTTCTTGCCCGATGATTCACCAGCGCCGCTTGGCGCCGCCGCGCCGCCTCCGGGCGTTGAGCCGGACGGTCCGGCGCCAGCCGGTGGCAGAGTGGCGGCCCTGGCGGCTGTGGTCGGCGTGGCACCGGCAGCGGCGTTGATCCGCGTCACCCAGTCGGTCATCTCGGCCTCGCTCCTGGCCTGGAACAGGTACTCGGCGCCGCTGGCCATCTTCAGGCGGAACACGTGCGGCCGTTTGTTATAATCTGGCGCCGGGGCGCTGCTGGCGCCGTTCAAATCTAGCGCCGCCTCGCGATGGAAAGTGTCCTGCGGCCGCTCTTTGTAATTGCGCTGGTCTTTGTAGAAGCGAAGCTGGCCAGCCTCCAGTACGACGTAGCTGCAACAATGAGCGGGATTGAAATCAGAGGGATGCAGAATTCTGCTTTAAGAAACAAAAAAGAAGAGTGTTAAAAGCAGAAGACTAGAAGGAAGAGGGATTATGAGGAAAAACAGGCCACTCACAGGTGCTGCCAGCTTCTGTGCTGAGCCTTCCTGCCAGCCTGATCCCACTCGTGCTTGCGGGCCAGCGGTCCGTCCAGTTTAGCCGCCGTGACTGGCGGCTGCTGCTGCTGCTGTTGCTGCGGCTGCTGCGAGGTTGACGGCTTGGCGGCCGAAGACGGCTGCGGCTGCGCTGCTGTTGTTGAAGCCTGCGCCGCGGCGGCCTGCTGCGTCGGACTGGCCGGCTTCTTCGGCGGCTTCGGACTCGGCGGCGGCTGCGGCACCTGGGAGGCGACGGCCTCGGCACGACGTCGGGATTTCTCCTGGGCTTTGGCCGCCCTGGCCTCCTCCGATTGGTCCTGTTCGCGCAGCTCGAAAGTGGTCTGGCGTTGCAGAGCCTGGAAACGCTCCTCCTGCGATTGGGCCGCCTTTTCGAAAGCCTCGTGCTGCCTGATCAGGGCCAGCGTCTCTTCTAGGCTGTCGCCGACGTCCCGGCTGTTCAGGTGCGGCTCCTGGGCCAGTAGCCAGCCCTCGGCCACAGCCGCGTCGCGGGCGAATTGGTAGACCTGGGGGAGGGGGGCGGAGGACAAGGCTGGTTAGCGGCTGAATTATCCCATCAGGAACAATTGGAGAATTTACGAAAATTCCTCTAGCTTATAGGAAAATCTCGGGGAATTCCAATACTAACTAAATAAGAGATTCTCGGGTAATCTCTCTAACTGATAGGAGAATCTTGGGGAATTTCTCTAGCTAATAGGAGAATCATGGGAATTTCTCTAACTAATAGGAGAATCTCGGGGAATCCTTCTAACCAAGAGGATAATCTCGGGGAATTTCTCTAAATAATAGGAGAATCTCGGGGAATCCCTTTAAATTATGGAAGAATCTCGGGCAATCTCTCTAAATAATAGGAGAATCTTGGGGAATCCCTCTAACTAATAGGAGAATCTTGGGGAATCCCTCTAACTAATACGAGAATCTTGGGCAATCCCTCTAACTAATACGAGAATCTTGGGCAATCCCTCTAACTAATAGGAGAATCTTGGGGAATCCCTCTAACTAATAGGAGAATCTTGGGCAATCCCTCTAACTAATAGGAGAATCTTGGGCAATCCCTCTAACTAATAGGAGAATCTTGGGGAATCCCTCTAACTAATAGGATAATCTCGGGCAATCCCTCTAACTAATAGGAGAATCTTGGGGAATCCCTCTAACTAATACGAGAATCTTGGGCAATCCCTCTAACTAATAGGAGAATCTTGGGGAATCCCTCTAACTAATAGGATAATCTCGGGCAAACCCTCTAACTAATAGGAGAATCTCGGGGAATCCCTCTAACTAATAGGAGAATCTCGGGGAATCCCTCTAACTAATAGGAGAATCTAGGGAAATCTCTCTCAATAATAGGAGAATCTAGGGAAATCTCTCTAAATAATAGGAGAATCTAGGGAAATCCCTCGTAAATAATAGGAGAATCGCTGTAAATTCCTCGAGCTGACGAATAATAGAATCGCCTGGAATATCCATAACATCCAAAAAATACCGAGAACTTCTGCTCACCTCCAGCATAAGCTGCAGCTGATCCCACTTCTCGTCCCAGGCGTCGTTCATATCGAAACGCCGACCAACCAATTCGCGCAGTTTGTCCTGCACAACGGCCAGCTTGGGATGCCGGCGCTGGATTAGGGATTTGCCCAGATTGCCGGCAATAGTGAAATTCTCGTCCCTGGCGTCCATCTCGGCTTTGAGGTTCTTGTGCGAGTTCATTAGCAATTCAACGCCGGAGACGTCGCGCGGCCGCTCCTGGCCGGCCATCTCGGCGCCGATGCCGTCCATCCACATGAGCAGGTCGCGGATCATGTTCAAGAATCGATGGAACTCGCTATTGTCAGCCAGATCGGCTTTGCGCTTCTGGCAGTGCAGAGTCAGCCGATTCCAGGCGTCAATGACTTCGTCGCGTTTGTCGCGAATCAGCTGCTCCTTGTCGCCGCTGTAGGCCGGCAGCAGGTCGTCGGCGTCGCGTTCGATGCCGTGCACGGCGGTCTCCAGAGTTTTCAAATCGTGCTCAAATGTGGCGTGCTTCCTAGTGTAGGCGTCAGCCGATTTAGCGTCCTTGCCAACGTCCTCGGGGATGGAGAGCTCTTTCTCTTCGATTCGGTCTAGAACGTCGTGACAGTCGCTTAGGAACCGGTGGAAAGCGTGCGCGGCGGTCAGCAGCTGGGTTCGAGTGTCCATCAGTTCCAGTAGGTCGGCCCAGGCCTCGTTCACTCGGTCCTTCCATTCGGCGATTTCCGCGGAGCTGCGGTGGCCCTGGTCGATTAGGCTGTCCACGAATTGGTTGGCCGCGGCCACCTGCGATTAGTTTTAGAGGGGGAAGGGGCGTTGGATCGGGCTGGGGTGGGTGCGACCTCGGCCTGCCTGTCTGTCGGCTTCTGTCATCTGTGTGCATATACATTTTCCAATCAGTAAGTCTGTCTGCTGGTGAGTTAGCCTGTCCGTGTCTGCCTGTAGTTGGCCTTTGTGTGCCTGTCTGTCTGCCTGTAGTTGGCCTGTGTGTGTCTGTCTGTCTGTCTGTCTGTCTGTCTGTAGTTGGCCTGTGTGTGTCTGTCTGTCTGTCTGTCTGTCTGTCTGTAGTTGGCCTGTGTGTGTCTGTCTGTCTGTCTGTCTGTCTGTCTGTAGTTGGCCTGTGTGTGCCTGTCTGTCTGTAGTGATGGGATTCAAGCCTAAATTGACAGTCAACAAACTAACAAGCTGCTCACCCTCTCTGTGCCAATAGCTTCGGTCTCCTTGGCGAACTCCCTAAATCGCTCGCGCAGCAGTACGCAGTGATCGAAGTCCTTGCCAAGGTCGTTGCTCTGGGCAACAATTGTTCGCTCTTGAATCCAAGCCTCCAGATCGAGAATTTCTCGCTGCAGCTGGTAGAGCTTCAGCTGCTCCTGAAGCCAGGCGCGCTTCTCAGCGCACAGCTCCTTGAGGGTGGCGTACAGCCTGTCCAGACGGTTCTGAGCCTGGGCGATGCGCTCCGACTCGGGGTGATCGGAGTCGATTAGGGCGCGGGCACGGCTGCCCAGGTCGCGGATTTCATCGGCGTAGGCCTCGACGGCGCGCTCCACCTGGCATGGAGGGATTTGATAGTGCGGCATCAAATTTGGCTCTTACGTAGGGTGAGATCCCCAAGACATTCACTGCGATGCCAACATGAGGGCAAGAATTAAATAGGACACGGATCAGAGATTCGGGATGAGATCTATCAGAGATTCAGGATGAGATCTATCAGAGATTCGGGATGAGATCTATCAGAGATTCAGGATGAGATCTATCAGAGATTCGGGATGAGATCTATCAGAGATTCAGGATGAGATCTATCAGATTCGGGATGAGATCTATCAGAGTTTTGGGATGAGATCTATAAGAGATTCAGGATAAGATCTATAAGAGATTCAGGATGAGATCTGTCAGAGATTCGGGATGAGATCTATCAGAGATTCAGGATGAGATCTATCAGAGATTCAGGATGAGATCTATCAGATTCGGGATGAGATCTATCAGAGTTTTGGGATGAGATCTATCAGAGATTCGGGATGAGATCTATAAGAGATTCAGGATAAGATCTGTCAGAGATTCAGGATGAGATCTATCAGAGATTCGGGATGAGATCTATCAGAGATTCAGGATAAGATCTGTCAGAGATTCAGGATGAGATCTATCAGAGATTCGGGATGAGATCTATCAGAGATTCGGGATGAGATCTATAAGAGATTTGGGATGAGATCTATCAGAGATTCGGGATGAGATCTATCAGAGATTCAGGATGAGATCTATCAGATTCAGGATGAGATCTATCAGAGTTTTGGGATGAGATCTATAAGAGATTCAGGATGAGATCTATCAGAGATTCGGGATGAGATCTATCAGAGATTCAGAATGAGATCTATCAGATTCAGGATGAGATCTATCAGAGTTTTGGGATGAGATCTATCAGAGATTCAGGATGAGATCTATCAGATTCAGGATGAGATCTATCAGAGTTTTGGGATGAGATCTATCAGAGATTCAGGATGAGATCTATCAGATTCAGGATGAGATCTATCAGAGATTTGGGATGAGATCTATCAGAGATTCAGGATGAGATCTATCAGATTCGGGATGAGATCTATCAGAGTTTTGGGATGAGATCTATAAGAGATTCAGGATGAGATCTATCAGAGATTCGGGATGAGATCTATCAGAGATTCAGGATGAGATCTATCAGAGATTCAGGATGAGATCTATCAGAGATTCAGGATGAGATCTATCAGAGATTCAGGATGAGATCTATCAGAGATTCAGGATGAGATCTATCAGATTCGGGATGAGATCTATCAGAGTTTTGGGATGAGATCTATAAGAGATTCAGGATAAGATCTGTCAGAGATTCAGGATGAGATCTATCAGAGATTCGGGATGAGATCTATCAGAGATTCAGGATGAGATCTATCAGGGATTCGGGATGAGATCTATCAGAGATTCGGGATGAGATCTATAAGAGATTTGGGATGAGATCTATCAGAGATTCGGGATGAGATCTATCAGAGATTCGGGATGAGATCTATAAGAGATTTGGGATGAGATCTATCAGAGATTCGGGATGAGATCTATCAGAGATTCAGGATGAGATCTATAAGAGATTTGGGATGAGATCTATCAGAGATTCGGGATGAGATCTATCAGAGATTCAGGATGAGATCTATCAGAGATTCAGGATGAGATCTATCAGATTCAGGATGAGATCTATCAGAGTTTTGGGATGAGATCTATAAGAGATTCAGGATGAGATCTGTCAGAGATTCAGGATGAGATCTATCAGAGATTCGGGATGAGATCTATTAGAGATTCAGGATGAGATCTATCAGAGATTCAGAATGAGATCTATCAGATTCAGGATGAGATCTATCAGAGTTTTGGGATGAGATCTATAAGAGATTCAGGATGAGATCTGTCAGAGATTCAGGATGAGATCTATCAGAGATTCGGGATGAGATCTATCAGAGATTCAGAATGGGATGTCAGAGATCCACGATGCGACCAGATGAGTGAAATCTAAAGACTAAGACTGAGGCTAAGCCAAAAACCTCACCTGCTCGTGCTTCTTCATGGCATTGTTAGCGGCCTGCTCGTCCCTGGCGCGGGTCTCCTCAGGCATGAGGTAGAGCTCCTGCTCGCCCATCCAAGTCTCGGCCTCGCGGGCGTCTTCAAGCCACTGCTGGTCGGACTCGCTGTCCTCAAGCCGGTGCTCGCGATCTTTCAGCGCCTCCTCCAGTTGGCGCCACAAATCCAACAGGTCGTCAATGCCGCGCTGGTACTGCTCGGCCTGGGGCACGCCCTGGGAGATTAGCTCCTTGGCTTGGGCAACCGTGTCCTCCATGCGAGGCCTGTGATTGTCAACTTCGGCTGACAGAACCTGCGGTGGAATTCGAGAAGGTAAACGGCTATAGTTTTACTTAACTTAACTTAATTTTGTTAAAATGTAATTCATTATTTGAATCAACAATGCTTGCCTAAACAAAATTAAAAACACATTGCCTTTGAACTTGAAAAACCCATAAATTCTTTCCATACTAAACTGTCATCCAATTCTTCCTCAAGTCAAATGCCTAAATGTTTAAACTATTACAATTCTTAAACTAAATACTCGCAAAATTAAATTCCTCAATTTTTTTCCAAATTCGTGTGGTCTTAAATTCTCCCTCTATTCGAATACCCTTAAGTCCCCCCATTCGAATACCCTAAATTCACCCCCTACTCTGAATACCCTAAATTTCCTGTCCTATCCGAATACCCAAAATCCCCCTATTCGAATACCCTAAATTCCCCCTATTCGAATACCCAAAATCCCCCTATTCGAATACCCTAAATTCCCCCTATTCGAATACCCTAAATTCCCCCTATTCGAATACCCTGAATTCCCCCCATTCGAATACTCAAAATCCCCCCTATTCGAATACCCTCAAGTCCATGCATTCGATTCAAAGAAAATCTGACATTCGAACACTCGAAAATCTTCCGATGTATTTGGATGCCCTAAATTTTCATCTATTTGAACCCCTTGATTCTTCGCATATTGAATATCCCGACAAATAATTTTGGACTATTATAATCCGGAAACCACGTGGCCCACCTTGTGCCGGCGCTGCAGCTGGGTGGCTGACAGCAGCGAGTTGCCAACATCGTTGGACCTGGCCAGGGCCAGTTTCTCTTCCGCCCACATTTTCTCGTCCTCGATGTCGCGGAACAGCTGTTGGATGCGTTTCCGCCTGACCAGCTCGTCCTTCTTCTTGCTCATCGGATCGCGCAGTTTCACAAACGTCTGCTGCAAAGACAGGTGAGTCTTCTCGAACACCTCCTCCTTCTCCGGGTGCTGCTCTTTGAGCTTCTCCTTGTGCTCAGTCATGTCCTGCAGCTGGCGCTGACGTTCCTCCATCTCGCGCTCCTGCTCTTCGATGCCCTTCAGGCAGATGTCGACGTCGGTGAGGGTGACGACCTCCTCTTCATCAACCACCATCTGGCTGATGAGCTTCTCCATCCAGACGTTGACATCCTGGGCGGTATTGTTGAATATAGTCTCCCTGTTGGCTTCTAGAAGCTTCTCGCCCTTCTGCTTGACGAGCTCCTCTAGTTCGGCCCATTTGGCGGCTAGCTCGGCCATTTCTGTCTGCACAGGCTCGGTGAAATCCGGCTGGTCGGCAACCAGCTGGTCGGCATTTCGGCGAATACTTTCTAGGCGCTCTTTGTTGGCTTCGATTTCGCGTTCGAACGTCTTGTGCCGATTATAGCGGCTGGTGATGTTCTTCGAGTCTTTGAAGCTCTCGTCTTCGGCTACGAGGCGACGATCTTCGATCCATTCGGCCAGGTCGTCCATGTCCTGACGGAGCTGCTGCAGGCGGAGCAAAGCGCGCAGCTGGGCCAGGCGCTCCTCGGCTCGTTCTACATTTGATGAACGTCGGCGACGAATTGAATCGACTTTCTGTTGGATTTTCTCGCGGGCAAAGTGCTCCTCTTCGGACAGCAGGCGCTGCCCGTTGTCGTCTAGAGTGGCCAGTTTGTCGTCGTTGGCTTGCATTGAGGTGATGAAATTCTCGCACTGTTTGATGAGCAGCTCCGCGTGTTCGACCTGATGGTGGGATTTAGTTGCCAATTATTGCAGCAATGAGGGGATAATCTGGTCAATGCATGTCGTTATTTTACACACTTACGCTCGTAGAGGTAATTTTATCGTAGGTCAGAGACAATTAGAAACAATTTATATATGACCAATTTGCCATAGGTCATAGAAAAGACCATGAGCAATCGTTCATCAATCAAAGACTATGGAAATACCATGAACAACTGGTCATAGGCTATCGACTGTAGAAAGGCTATGAGCAATTAGTCATAGGTCATACAAAAAGCTATGAGCAACTGGTTTTAGGCTATCAACAGCAGAATGGATATGAGCAATTAGTCATAGGTCATAGAAAAAGCTGAGCAACTGGTCATAGGCTATCAACTGTAGAACGGCTATGAGCAATTAGTCATAGGTCATACAAAAAGCTATGAGCAACTGGTGATAGGCTATCAACTGTAGAACGGCTATGAGCAATTAGTCATAGGTCATACAAAAAGCTATGAGCAATTGGTCATAGGCTATCAACAGCAGAACGGATATGAGCAATTAGTCATAGGTCATACAAAAAGCTATGAGCAATTGGTCATAGGCTATCAACAGCAGAACGGATATGAGCAATTAGTCATAGGTCATACAAAAAGCTATGAGCAATTGGTCATAGATCATCTCTTACAGCAGAATTACTATGAGCAATGGGTCATAGCTCATAGACGATAGAAAAGACTCAATGAGTCATAAGTTATAATAAAATTAGGCACACTTAATCTCTCATCATTCTCAGTCCGCAAAGAGTCCCGGTCATACGCTACACACAGCACAAAGCAAACAGGCACTCACAGACGTCGGAGTTTCCTGCTTAGATAAGAAATTCTCCTGCGAACTGAGCAGCACGTCGCATTGAACAGCGTCGCGCATAAAGATCTGCAGACTGAGACTCTGCGACAACTGCGTGTGCTTCACGTCCCACATGTGCTGCAGAGCGTTCCAATCCTCTTCAATAGCGTTGAGCCGCTGGCTAAGGAACATGTACTGGGCATCGGTCTGGCCTTCCGTCACGCGTCGACCGTAGCTCATTAGGCTAGCAAATTCCTCTTCGTAGCCTTTGATCTCCTGTTTGAGATTCTGATGCTCGGTTAGCAGTTTCTCAGCCTCGGCCAGATCCTTGGCAATGTCCTCAGTAGCTACCGTTGTCTGGGTGTTGCTGAGCCAAATCTATAAGCGACAAATTTGGTTAATTTTAGAAAATTGGTTAATACTACTACTGCAGAAAACAAGTAGGATATAAGGACATAGAAAATATTTTAAATTTATTAGATAAAGATCCCATTTGCTGTCATAAATGATTAATAATAGCCAGCCGCACCCATTTCTCCCAAAGGGGACGTAAATAATTGAGTCAGAACAGTCCCTAATCAGATTATGCCGCATCAGGAGAAATAAGCCGCACCTGGAAGTGATCCAAATCCTGCAGGAATTTCTGCAGCTCCGACGACTCTTCCAATCGTTCGCGACGCTCCTCGCGCATCTCGCTGAGCTCCTTCCATAGTTCATTGAGTTGGTCGCGCTCGGCGCGGAGTTTCTCGGCCTCCTCTGGCCGGACTTTCTCAAGCTTGTCGCACTGCTCGTCCAGGTGCTGCAGACGGGCCTCGATGGCGGCCATGTCGGTGTTGAGATGCTGAAGGCGGCGCTGCAGCTGCATGATGCCGCCTAGATCGTTGCCGAGCTCGTCAGTGGATTCGACCAGCTGGCATTTTTCCTTGATCCAGTTGGCCGTCTCCTTGCACTCGATGTTGTACGTGTTGTAGTCGTACGCGTTGTTAATGCGATCGCGCCTATCGTCGACTAAGTCGGCCAGCTCGTTCCACAGGGCCTTCAGGTCGTCTTGGCGTTCGCGGATCTCTTCGCTGTTCGGGTGGTTCACGCTTTGAAGCTGTTGGTGGCGACGGGGGAGGCGGATGCCTATGTCAATGTCCGAATGTCTACTTCAAGTTTTTTAAACGGCTGAATGTGTTTCCATACAATGCCTAATGTCAGATTGTCTATCCTGACAACGTCTGATGTCAGATTGTCTATCCTGACAATGTCTGATGTCAGATTGTCTAACCTGACAACGTCTGATGTCAGATTGTCTAACCTGACAACGTCTGATGTCAGATTGTCTAACCTGACAACGTCTGATGTCAGATTGTCTAACCTGACAACGTCTGATGTCAGATTGTCTATCCTGACAATGTCTGATGCCAGATTGTCTATTCTGACAATATCTAATGTCAGATTATCTATCCTGACAATGTCTAATTTTGAAATATGTATCCTGACACCTACCCTGAATATATTCGTTGCTGTTCCTCCTGTTATGTCTATTGGCCTAGTGCAAATTTAGACCCTGCCTAATCCAGTGTCAGGCGACTCACGTGATTGCCAGTATCGTCAATCTCGGCAACTCGCTCGGCATTAGCCTTGAGCTCCTGCTCGAAGCCGTCAAATCGATGCTTAACAACTTCCAATTCTTCAATCTCCTCGGAGGGCAGCATCGAAGCCAGCAGGCGTTTCTTCTCGCGTATCCAGGCCTCCAGCTGGTCGGCGCCGTTGAACAGCTGGTGCATCGCCAGAGCATCGTCGAGGCGTTGCTTCCTGGCGGCGGCCTGCTTGAGCAGCTTCTCGTACTTGTCGTCAATGCTGTCCAGTCGCTGCTTAGTAGTCGGCGACTCGCGATCCGTCTCGTTAAGCGCTTCGGCCAGCGAGTGCAGACTGTCAATCTCGGCTTTGTAGTTGCGAATCTCCTCCTGAAGATCTTCGTGCTTGCGCTGCAGCGACTGCACAGCCTGTTCGCTGTTGCCAGTGTCGTCGTTTTCGCATAGGCGCTGCATCTCGGCTAGCCAGGCGTCCGTTTCGTCGCAGTCGGCCAGGAATCGGTGGTAGTCTAGCGCCTGCATGGGCGGGCGGGGACATAGTTTTCAGCTGTTTTATTCATTATGCTCTCCTACAGAACGATGCTTCTACAGAACGGCAAATTTTACGCAACATGAAAATACGAGATTGAAAATACAGGGAATATCAGATAGCTGGGAGATTCCCACAAATACAGGGATCTCAGAGAACTGGAAGGAGATTCCCACAAATACAGGGGATCTCAGAGAACTGGAAGGAGATTCCCACAAATACAGGGATCTCAGAGAACTGGGAGGAGATTCCCACAAATACAGGGGATCTCAGAGAACTGGAAGGAGATTCCCACAAATACAGGATCTCAGAGAACTGGGAGGAGATTCCCACAAATACAGGATCTCAGAGAACTGGGAAGAGATTCCCACAAATACAGGATCTCAGAGAACTGGAAGGAGATTCCCACAAATACAGGGATCTCAGAGAACTGGGAGGAGATTCCCACAAATACAGGGATCTCAGAGAACTGGGAAGAGATTCCCACAAATACAGGGGATCTCAGAGAACTGGGAGGAGATTCCAACAAATACAGGGATCTCAGAGAACTGGGAGGAGATTCCCACAAATACAGGGGATCTCAGAGAACTGGGAGGAGATTCCCACAAATACAGGGATCTCAGAGAACTGGGAGGAGATTCCCACAAATACAGGGATCTCAGAGAACTGGGAGGAGATTCCCACAAATACAGGGATCTCAGAGAACTGGGAGGAGATTCCCACAAATACAGGGATCTCAGAGAACTGGGAGGAGATTCCAACAAATACAGGGATCTCAGAGAACTGGGAGGAGATTCCCACAAATACAGGGGATCTCAGAGAACTGGGAGGAGATTCCCACAAATACAGGGATCTCAGAGAACTGGGAGGAGATTTCCACAAATACAGGGATCTCAGAGAACTGGGAGGAGATTCCCACAAATACAGGGGATCTCAGAGAACTGGGAGGAGATTCCCACAAATACAGGGGATCTCAGAGAACTGGAAGGAGATTCCCACAAATACAGGGATCTCAGAGAACTGGGAGGAGATTCCGACAAATACAGGGATCTCAGAGAACTGGGAGGAGATTCCCACAAATACAGGGATCTCAGAGAACTGGGAGGAGATTCCCACAAATACAGGGGATCTCAGAGAACTGGAAGATTTCCACAAATACAGGGGATCTCAGAGAACTGGGAGGAGATTCCCACAAATACAGGGGATCTCAGAGAACTGGGAGGAGATTCCCACAAATACAGGGATCTCAGAGAACTGGGAGGAGATTCCAACAAATACAGGGATCTCAGAGAACTGGGAGGAGATTCCCACAAATACAGGGGATCTCAGAGAACTGGGAGGAGATTCCCACAAATACAGGGATCTCAGAGAACTGGGAGGAGATTTCCACAAATACAGGGATCTCAGAGAACTGGGAGGAGATTCCCACAAATACAGGGGATCTCAGAGAACTGGGAGGAGATTCCCACAAATACAGGGGATCTCAGAGAACTGGAAGGAGATTCCCACAAATACAGGGATCTCAGAGAACTGGGAGGAGATTCCGACAAATACAGGGGATCTCAGAGAACTGGGAGGAGATTCCCACAAATACAGGGATCTCAGAGAACTGGGAGGAGATTCCCACAAATACAGGGGATCTCAGAGAACTGGAAGATTTCCACAAATACAGGGGATCTCAGAGAACTGGGAGGAGATTCCCACAAATACAGGGGATCTCAGAGAACTGGGAGGAGATTCCCACAAATACAGGGATCTCAGAGAACTGGGAGGAGATTCCCACAAATACAGGGGATCTCAGAGAACTGGAAGGAGATTCCGACAAATACAGGGGATCTCAGAGAACTGGGAGGAGATTCCCACAAATACAGGGATCTCAGAGAACTGGGAGGAGATTCCCACAAATACAGGGATCTCAGAGAACTGGGAGGAGATTTCCACAAATACAGGGATCTCAGAGAACTGGGAGGAGATTCCCACAAATACAGGGATCTCAGAGAACTGGGAGGAGATTCCCACAAATACAGGGGATATCAGAGAACTGGGAGGAGATTCCCACAAATACAGGGATCTCAGAGAACTGGGAGGAGATTCCCACAAATACAGGGGATCTCAGAGAACTGGGAGGAGATTCCCACAAATACAGGGATCTCAGAGAACTGGGAGGAGATTCCCACAAATACAGGGAATATCAGATAGCTGGGAGATTCCCACAAATACAGGGATCTCAGAGAACTGGAAGGAGATTCCCACAAATACAGGGGATCTCAGAGAACTGGAAGGAGATTCCCACAAATACAGGGATCTCAGAGAACTGGGAGGAGATTCCCACAAATACAGGGGATCTCAGAGAACTGGAAGGAGATTCCCACAAATACAGGATCTCAGAGAACTGGGAGGAGATTCCCACAAATACAGGATCTCAGAGAACTGGGAAGAGATTCCCACAAATACAGGATCTCAGAGAACTGGAAGGAGATTCCCACAAATACAGGGATCTCAGAGAACTGGGAGGAGATTCCCACAAATACAGGGATCTCAGAGAACTGGGAAGAGATTCCCACAAATACAGGGGATCTCAGAGAACTGGGAGGAGATTCCAACAAATACAGGGATCTCAGAGAACTGGGAGGAGATTCCCACAAATACAGGGGATCTCAGAGAACTGGGAGGAGATTCCCACAAATACAGGGATCTCAGAGAACTGGGAGGAGATTCCCACAAATACAGGGATCTCAGAGAACTGGGAGGAGATTCCCACAAATACAGGGATCTCAGAGAACTGGGAGGAGATTCCCACAAATACAGGGATCTCAGAGAACTGGGAGGAGATTCCAACAAATACAGGGATCTCAGAGAACTGGGAGGAGATTCCCACAAATACAGGGGATCTCAGAGAACTGGGAGGAGATTCCCACAAATACAGGGATCTCAGAGAACTGGGAGGAGATTTCCACAAATACAGGGGATCTCAGAGAACTGGGAGGAGATTCCCACAAATACAGGGGATCTCAGAGAACTGGGAGGAGATTCCCACAAATACAGGGGATCTCAGAGAACTGGGAAGGAGATTCCCACAAATACAGGGATCTCAGAGAACTGGGAGGAGATTCCGACAAATACAGGGATCTCAGAGAACTGGGAGGAGATTCCCACAAATACAGGGATCTCAGAGAACTGGGAGGAGATTCCCACAAATACAGGGGATCTCAGAGAACTGGAAGATTTCCACAAATACAGGGGATCTCAGAGAACTGGGAGGAGATTCCCACAAATACAGGGGATCTCAGAGAACTGGGAGGAGATTCCCACAAATACAGGGATCTCAGAGAACTGGGAGGAGATTCCAACAAATACAGGGATCTCAGAGAACTGGGAGGAGATTCCCACAAATACAGGGGATCTCAGAGAACTGGGAGGAGATTCCCACAAATACAGGGATCTCAGAGAACTGGGAGGAGATTTCCACAAATACAGGGATCTCAGAGAACTGGGAGGAGATTCCCACAAATACAGGGGATCTCAGAGAACTGGGAGGAGATTCCCACAAATACAGGGGATCTCAGAGAACTGGAAGGAGATTCCCACAAATACAGGGATCTCAGAGAACTGGGAGGAGATTCCGACAAATACAGGGATCTCAGAGAACTGGGAGGAGATTCCCACAAATACAGGGATCTCAGAGAACTGGGAGGAGATTCCCACAAATACAGGGGATCTCAGAGAACTGGAAGATTTCCACAAATACAGGGGATCTCAGAGAACTGGGAGGAGATTCCCACAAATACAGGGGATCTCAGAGAACTGGGAGGAGATTCCCACAAATACAGGGATCTCAGAGAACTGGGAGGAGATTCCCACAAATACAGGGGATCTCAGAGAACTGGAAGGAGATTCCGACAAATACAGGGGATCTCAGAGAACTGGGAGGAGATTCCCACAAATACAGGGATCTCAGAGAACTGGGAGGAGATTCCCACAAATACAGGGATCTCAGAGAACTGGGAGGAGATTTCCACAAATACAGGGATCTCAGAGAACTGGGAGGAGATTCCCACAAATACAGGGATCTCAGAGAACTGGGAGGAGATTCCCACAAATACAGGGGATATCAGAGAACTGGGAGGAGATTCCCACAAATACAGGGATCTCAGAGAACTGGGAGGAGATTCCCACAAATACAGGGGATCTCAGAGAACTGGGAGGAGATTCCCACAAATACAGGGATCTCAGAGAACTGGGAGGAGATTCCCACAAATACAGGGGATCTCAGAGAACTGGGAGAAGATTCCCACAAATACAGGGATCTCAGAGAACTGGGAGGAGATTCCCACAAATACAGGGATCTCAGAGAACTGGGAGAAGATTCCCACAAATACAGGGGATCTCAGAGAACTGGGAGGAGATTTCCACAAATACAGGGGATCTCAGAGAACTGGGAGGAGATTCCCACAAATACAGGGGATATCAGAGAACTGGGAGGAGATTTCCACAAATACAGGGGATCTCAGAGAACTGGGAAGAGATTCCCACAAATACAGGGGATCTCAGAGAACTGGGAGGAGATTCCCACAAATACAGGGATCTCAGAGAACTGGGAGGAGATTCCCACAAATACAGGGATCTCAGAGAACTGGGAGGAGATTCCCACAAATACAGGGGATCTCAGAGAACTGGAAGGAGATTTCCACAAATACAGGGGATCTCAGAGAACTGGAAGGAGATTCCCACAAATACAGGGATCTCAGAGAACTGGGAGGAGATTTCCACAAATACAGGGGATCTCAGAGAACTGGGAGGAGATTCCCACAAGTACAGGGATCTCAGAGAACTGGGAGGAGATTCCCACAAATACAGGGATCTCAGAGAACTGGGAGGAGATTCCCACAAATACAGGGATCTCAGAGAACTGGGAGGAGATTCCCACAAATACAGGGGATCTCAGAGAACTGGGAGGAGATTCCCACAAATACAGGGATCTCAGAGAACTGGGAGGAGATTCCCACAAATACAGGGGATCTCAGAGAACTGGGAGGAGATTCCCACAAATACAGGGATCTCAGAGAACTGGGAGGAGATTCCCACAAATACAGGGATCTCAGAGAACTGGGAGGAGATTCCCACAAATACAGGGATCTCAGAGAACTGGGAGGAGATTCCCACAAATACAGGGGATCTCAGAGAACTGGGAGGAGATTCCCACAAATACAGGGATCTCAGAGAACTGGGAGGAGATTCCCACAAATACAGGGATCTCAGAGAACTGGGAAGAGATTCCCACAAATACAGGGGATCTCAGAGAACTGGAAGGAGATTTCCACAAATACAGGGGATCTCAGAGAACTGGGAGGAGATTCCCACAAATACAGGGGATCTCAGAGAACTGGGAAGAGATTTCCACAAATACAGGGATCTCAGAGAACTGGGAGGAGATTCCCACAAATACAGGGATCTCAGAGAACTGGGAGGAGATTCCGACAAATACAGGGGATCTCAGAGAACTGGGAGGAGATTCCCACAAATACAGGGATCTCAGAGAACTGGGAGGAGATTCCCACAAATACAGGATGTCAGAGAACTGGGAAGAGATTCCTACAAATACAGGGGATCTCAGAGAACTGGGAGGAGATTCATAAAAATATAGGGGATCTCAGAGAACTGGGAGATTTTTACGTATGTAGATAATCTTTTCAGAAAACTAGGGATATTACCACGAATAGAGAGGTCGTTAAAATTATGTAAAAACACAAGATAATGTTGCAAACCTGCAGCAGACGAGCCTTTCTGGCGGCGGCCCGGTCAACCAGTTGATCCCACTGCGCGTTCATTGACTCGATGCGGCTCAGAATACTGTCGCTGCCCATGTTGTTCTCGGCGGCGAGTTTCTCGCCTTTGACAATCTGCTCCTGTAGCAGGACCCGCCTGGCGGATATCTCGTCCTCGGTGGCCCGGTGCTTGCCAAGCAGCAGCTGAGCAGAGGGAATGTCGTGGCCCAGGTCCGGACTGGACATGAGCTGGTCCATCTCGCGAACCCACTGCTCGGCCTCCTCCATCTCCCACATGAACATCCAGAGCGAGCGGCTCTCGTCCAGCCTGTCTTGGCGTTCAATAGCCCGCAGGCGCAGCTGCTCGTAGGCTTCACGCAGAATAAGCGAGCGCTCCTCAACTTCGCCCGGCTCAGTAGGCCTGTAGTCGCCAATTTCGTCGGGAAATTCGCCGTCAATGAAGGCCTGAGCGGCGGAGCAGATGGCCTGGACACGGTCGCCTAGCACCTGGATGTCGCTCTCTAGCAGGGCGTGCTTCTCAATTAGGTCGTCAACGCCCATCAGGTGGCGGCCGTAGTCCTCCGACTGGAGGCGCTGCGTCAGCTCCTCGATCCAGTCAAGCACATACAGGATTTCCTGGTAGATCTTGTGCACCTGGAGACAGTGGGCGGTTTTTTGTCAAGTTGGGTTAGTTCTGGACTTTTCATCTAGACTTTTTATGTGTTATTCTAGTAGGTTTTCACCCAGTTTCTTTACACTCTTATCGCCTTGTACCACGGTATTAAACTGCGTCTCACCATAGATCGTCTCACTTTCTGCAGTTCTTTCAAGTAAAATACTTACCCACTCTCCCTCTTCAATCCTTAGTCTCGCCTATCTCCCACCTATCTTCTCTATTCTCCCTCTCCCACCTATCTTCTCTATTCTCTCTCTCCCACCTATCTTCTCTATTCTCCCTCTCCCTCCCCATCTTCTCTATTCTCCCTCTCCCACCTATCTTCTCTATTCTCCCTCTCTCACCCCATCTTCTCTATTCTCCCTCTCCCACCTATCTTCTCTATTCTCCCTCTCTCACCCCATCTTCTCTATTCTCCCTCCCCATCTTCTCTATTCTCCCTCTCCCACCTATCTTCTCTATTCTCCCTCTCTCACCCCATCTTCTCTATTCTCCCTCTCCCACCTATCTTCTCTATTCTCCCTCTCCCACCTATCTTCTCTATTCTCCCTCTCCCTCCCCATCTTCTCTATTCTCCCTCTCCCTCCCATCTTCTCTATTCTCCCTCTCCCACCTATCTTCTCTATTCTCCCTCTCCCACCTATCTTCTCTATTCTCCCTCTCCCTCCCTATCTTCTCTATTCTCCCTCTCCCACCTATCTTCTCTATTCTCCCTCTCCCACCTATCTTCTCTATTCTCCCTCTCCCTCCCCATCTTCTCTATTCTCCCTCTCCCTCCCCATCTTCTCTATTCTCCCTCTCCCACCTATCTTCTCTATTCTCCCTCTCCCTCCCCATCTTCTCTATTCTCCCTCTCCCACCTATCTTCTCTATTCTCCCTCTACCACCTATCTTCTCTATTCTCCCTCTCCCACCTATCTTCTCTATTCTCCTTCTCCCTCCCCATCTTCTCTATTCTCCCTCTACCACCTATCTTCTCTATTCTCCCTCTCCCACCTATCTTCTCTATTCTCCCTCTCCCTCCCCATCTTCTCTATTCTCCCTCTCCCTCCCCATCTTCTCTATTCTCCCTCTCCCACCTATCTTCTCTATTCTCCCTCTCCCACCTATCTTCTCTATTCTCCCTCTCCCACCTATCTTCTCTATTCTCCTTCTCCCTCCCCATCTTCTCTATTCTCCCTCTCCCACCTATCTTCTCTATTCTCTCTCTCCCACCTATCTTCTCTATTCTCCCTCACTCTCCCCATCTTGTCTATTCTCCCTCTCCCACCTATCTTCTCTATTCTCTTCCATTTTACTACCTGCTCTCTCCCCTGTTCCCAGCCCCCCCCCCCGAGGCTCACCTGCAAGGTGAGATCCAGGCGCATTCGCCTAGCCCTGAGCAGGTCGAGCAGCTGTTCCCACAGGCGCAGCACGTTATCTTTGCGAGCCAGAATTCGCTCCGTGTCCCTGTAGTTCTCAGATTCCAGCTCGGCAGCCACCCGGACCACGGCATTGACTCGCTCCTCGTAGGCAAAGATGTCAGTCTCAATAGCTTCGTGCTTTTTAGTTGCGGCTTCAACAGCGGGCAGATCGTGGCCGAAGTTGTCCTGCGACACTAGGCGCTGATTCTCCGCTAGCCAGGTCTCCCTCATGCCCGCCTTGCGATCAAATCTGGCGGCCAGCTGTTCGAGTTTCTCCTGTCGAATTAACTCGTCGCGCAGAGCAATCTCCCTGGCGTGCTCGGCCTTCTCCAATCGTTCCCAAGCTTTGTTAATCTCCGAAATCATTTTCTCTTCTTTGGGAAAGTATGGCCGCTGATTGTTGGCCCGCATCTTCTGCTGGATGGTGAACAGTTGAATTTCCAGATTGCCTTTCTCAGTGAATTTCGGCGGCTTTTCCACGGTTCGATAGTTGCTGAAGGACTGCAATTGCGCTTGGACCCCGGACACAGAGTTGGCCAGGGTGCGGTCATTCAGCAGCTCGATTGTCTGCTCAATCCAATCCAGCAGATCGGAGGTCAGCTTCTCGTAGATGCCAATCAGATTGTCCGACTCTTCCGCTTCGGCTAGAACCTTCTTGAGTCGTTTGGCTTGCACTGTTTCTTCTTTCACCTTGGAGAAGTAGTGATAGTAGGTGACCACGTAGGTCATTACGGACTTCTCGTCCGGGTGCTCCACGTTGACATCTGGCGGGGAGGATTGGGTAGTTCGATGTACATTTGAATTTCTGTTAACAAGTCTTATTAAATCTGTAACATCATCGGTGTACACAGGCTGTTACAGTATTCAGTGTACACTGGCTGCTACAGCATCGTGTGCACAGGCTGCTACAGTATTAAGTGTACACTGACTGTTACAGTATTAAGTGTACACAGGCTGCTACAGTATTCTGTGTACACAGGCTGTTACATCATCGGTGTACACAGGCTGTTGCAGTATTCTGTGTACACGGCTGTTACAGTATTCTGTGTACACTGGCTGTTACAGCATCGTGTACACAGGCTGTTACACTATCGGTGTACACAGGCTGCTACAATATTCAGTGTACACAGACTGCTACAGTATTCAGTGTTCACTGGCTGCTACAGCATCGCGTACACAGGCTGTTACAGTACCGGTTTTCACAGGATGCTACAGTATTGGTGTACACAGGCAGTTACAGCATCGTTGTACACTGGCTGTTACAGCATCTGTGTACACAGGCTGTTGCAGCTGATAACAAGCCCGCCACTTACCCTCAGGATCGAGCAGCTGAGCGAGGCCCAGCTTATCCTCGGCCACTTGGAAGGCATTCTGCAGATTGGCAACCGGCTGCGCTTTGCTCAGCGTGTTGTAATCGATCAGGTCAGGCCTGAAAAATGGTAAAAAATACTCATAATAATAAATGATACTTTCAGTAGTATATTTACAGAGCAGACCACAAAAAGCTAGCCAAGGTACAATGCAGAAAACCCAAACGCCTATCGACAGTTTTGATGCAGCCAGTCTGGAAGTCAGACATACGCATTAGGAAGAGAAAGAATTATGCTCCCATTATTAAGGGATTCAGATCCCCATATATTATATAGCCTATAGAGAGCGCTGGCAGACACACGCACTATCGGGGCATCATCATCTATCATGATTGATCACGATGCATATTGGAATAGAGATATTGACCGAGCCATTTTGTTTGATTGTTTGAATTGGGATCCAATTATAAAACATACTACTGATAAAAAAAGTAGTACTTTAGCACTTAAAATTCATCATGAAGAGTAGTAAAAATAAAAAAACAGCTGCCAACTGCGCATTCAGTAGGCAATTAATGACTACACACACACAAACGAGACCTATCTAGCTAGGCCTACCAATACGAGTCCCGTCTGTCACTGAGTGGATGCCCCAGTCACCAACTTGGATTTTATTTCCCACTACTGGCCAACTCGCAGTTCCCAATAGATGGGTTAGCCAGCTGTCAGTGCACGCACACAAAACCACGCAATATAACGGAAACGAAGCTGACGCTAGCGACACGCCCGAAAGCCCGCCGCCTACCCACCCCTCCTGACTCGAGCCTCGGGCGATATCGATTTTTCAGAGCCGTTCTGTTCTCACCAAAAGGCCAAGCATCAGCATTAGTGCACTCAACCAAACTGATAAATTATACATAGCCGCATATTATGATTACTATTTTAACCAATGCCACAAAGCTAAAAAACCTCCGCGCCTCTGGCTCGCGCTAGCTAGCTATACGGACAACTGTAAACTGCATTCCATATTCTTTTCTCTCTGTCTCTCTCTCTAACCCGAGCCATCGACCATGGGCTGGATTCCAAAATATTGCCCTTCTGACGCTATACGCTTAAGGGGATAGGGAAAATAAGGGGGAAGGGAACAGGAAAGGAAAGGGAGCAGCAGGGAAGGGATTTAGCGAGGAAAGATTGTACAGCTACGCCTAGCTAGCTGAATCATCCTAAAATTACCCTCACTCCCTCAAAAACCCGGAACGCCATAAGCCGCTCTCGCCGTGCAGACACAAAATTCCTCTTCTCGGGCTCACCCCCACGCCCTTGTCTCGCTCTTATCTATCTATCTAGAGAGGTTAGTTAGGAAGAACACAGCTGGACTGGGCATGCAAAGCGAAATACGATCGACAAGAGAGCCGATTCAGAACCAGCACGCAGACGGCGGGGAAGAGGGAAGACAGATGGAAAGGGCGGATGCATTAGCGGGAGGGAAGAACAGGACATTAGAGCGCAAATTGAAATGGGCCAATACTGGGAATGTACGCAGGGCAAGTACAGAATCTGTTCTGCAGACAGAATGCTTCAAGGTTAGCTAAGCAAGCTTTAGTATAGGCTGTTTAAACGGGAAAAAAATCATGGTCAACTAACATTAGTACATAGGAGACGCTTAAGAATACATTTTTTTTCAAAACAGAGATTACGGCACCCAATAATATTATTCCGTCTTATTTTCATTCAGTTAGCTTCATACACCAACAACGTCAGGCTTGGCTAGGGCAAGAATTTCAAAGTCAATCATGGAGGTAGAAATACTAGCAAAGCGAGAGAGAGGCGGCGTCGGTGGGAACCCCCCCCCTGGAGAAAATAATAAAAAACGCAGCAGTTTCTGCAGCCAGCAAGTTCAAATGTGCCACGCGCGCAATCGCATGTGTGCGCATTAAGGTTGGGGTTGGGGTTTCTTAAAGCAACGGCCCGACTGTCTGTCTGTCTCTCTTTTTCCTCTGGACGCCGAAAATGCCTTGAAGCAGAAAATGTACGACCCGCCCCCCAAACACAGGCCGGCAGAAGAGATTGCGCAGTAGAAGCAGCAAGGCCAAGCAAGCCCTTGTTTGTTATTAGTTGCATTCTACTTTCTTTTACTTTAATACTAGCTACTTTGCTTCGTTCTGCTTGTGCATGCTAGTTTTAGCTTCATTAGTATTACAATATTGTACTTATATTTTTCTTTTAGCTGAGACGTCAAGACGAAATAGAGTAAAAAAAAGGAAATCAACACCAGCAACCAAAGGCAACAAGATAAAAAAAGCCAATAAAGACACCAGGGAAGGGGGGGCTCAAATTTACTACTACATAAGATTGTATTATTTTAATGAAATTTGTGTAACTGGCCTGGAATGCAGGCTCGTGTTTTTGGCTCTGTCTCTCTCTCCTACGTATTTAGATAACGCAGAGCTAGCACAGTCAACACTTACTATTAATAAGCTAAGAAGTTTATACTGTTTACAATTAGGCAGTTTTCGAACTAATAAAATGAATGACTGCACACAGACAGACAGGGACACCTAACTAACAGTAAAACGAAGATTTTCTATTTGCAATATTGCAACACATATGCGCAATCGCACACACCCGAGGTAGGTAGATAGATACGGCATAGGAAATAGAAAAGGTTAGAAAGAAAGAAACCAGTAAAAAGTCAGAAAGACAACGCTACACAGAGATATAATAAACATGATAGAAATTTTGCGAATCTATACAAATACTGAAAACTGGAACTTTCAACTTTGGAATAAAGAGCATCAGGGGCCGCGATTTAATGAACAATTTTTTTAAAGGAAAATTCGACTGTTTTCTAATGCAATTCGGACTAGCTTGAATAAAGAAAACAAAGTTGGTTAACGTTTTTTTGCGCGATATTTTAGCGAGCTAGTTCGCTTGCGTGGGGTGTGTTTAACTTTTGAGCTAGAAACGAACTAGCTTGACTAAGTTCGGTTAATAAAGCTTTTAGACAATGTTGGATACATAATGGAACACTTTCTATTGGTCTCTACATTAAAGCCCTTGGCCTTAAGCTACAAAATAAGTATGCATGCTTTTCTTTCTGTGCCTCGCACACTACTCAGAGAGTATGAAAAATTCCACTCTTCTCAAGGAATTAAAAGCCTTAAAAGGCTGAACGGAGAGACAAGAGACAGAAGAGTCGCAAAGGCAGACAGACGTACAGTGAAAAAATAGGCGTAAAAAAGCATTTCCAAATGCATGATTCACCGAAGCTGTCACGTTTCTGACCTCCTCCTCTACTAGGAGCAGAAAAAAACTAAAGAATACACTCATACACAAGGAGAAGCGTTGCAGCAGGAAGATAAAAGAAATAGAAAGTGAAGAGATCAAACAGGGACAAACTGAATATCGTACTAGCTGGGTCAATACTTAATAATTTATATTTTATGCACTCCAGCTCTTTAACCTGGTGCATGTTTTCCAGCTACCCAAATTCTAGCAGGATTAAACAGCAGTAGGAAGAAAACGCAACGCACCTGTGCTTGTGAATGAGCGCGTTGAAAGCCAGGCCGTCGCGCCAGCTGGTGGTGAAATTTCGCACATTAACATTGTTATAACCGGCCGTTTTCATTTGGCACCACAACAGCAGAGCGTCCTTGGCCTGTCTGGTCTCCGTCAAAGCGCCGTCAGGCCTGTCAACAACTACATCCTGGATCTGGAAGCGCAGGATCACCGTCCACAATAGGCCAAGCGTTAGTCGACCATTGCCGTCGACAATGTCGTGAGCGCCGACATTTTCCAAATGGACGCACTGGTCAGTGAGGAATCCCAGCGCTTTGTCCACATTCTCCAGACAGTGGATGCGCATCTTGCCCTTGGTCGGCCGGGGCAAGCGTTCGCCAGTGAGGGCCTCCAGCAGCTTCAACAGAGTCTTGCCGTCGCGCAGATCGATGTACAGATCTTCAATTTTGATGCCGTCCTGGCTTAGATGGGAATTCAGCCATTTCGTGAAGGTTTTCTTCTGAACATTCTCGCGCTCCTCGGCTAGGGCTTTGATGCGAGATCGTTCGAATAGTTTCGACGTTGAATTGCCCGACTCAAAGTCGTCCTCGCCGTCAGTCAGGTTGGCGGGATCGGGCTCCCAGTGGATGCCTTTGAAGTTATTCTGCAGCTCAACCATGGCGGATTAGAACCTGCAAATAGGGATAACGTGTGCGAACTCATACATACTCATCCTACTGTGTATTTTTGTCTTCCCTAAGTCCATCGTTTCTGTTAATTTCTGTCCGTCTTTCTCCACTTGTTTAACTATTTCTCAACAGCTATGCAAAGTGCCATAAATCATAGAAATTTTTTTCGGCACAAAAGTCGCAAAACTAATTTTTAAGAGTGAAGAAGAAAGCCTGCAAGCGGAGTTGAAGCACCAGCGCAAAAAAACGGAGAAAAGAGAAACTCATTTTTGGTCTTCTGCGCAAAAAATAATAAACAGTATAAAAGACTTATTAGGCTTTCAGTGTTAATAAAAAATCTTATGTAAGATTCTAAGCCTATAACAGCCCAACTGAAATGTCACAAATACAGTAAACATTAGTGCAGAAAAAAATACTGAACTTTTTTGTCTAAAAGAAAGCTTGTACAAAAATAACATAAAATTAAAAAACAAGAATTTTTATATGAAAAGCAACTCTACAAGCTTAACCTTAATTGAAATTTTAGACAAAAAACTGATATCATTAAACAATAATAAACATACAATGAAGTTAAGAATAAGATTAAATACAAAGATTTTAAAATATGTCAAGCTGCTAGGAGATTAATAAGTTTGAATTTACAAATCAGGCTTTTATCTGACTTTAACTAGGATCAGGGCTGGGGATCAGTATTAGGATAAAGATACATACTTGCTGATGTGCATTATTTGCTTTGGTCTATGATCCCTCTTTGTGCTTATTTTAGGTTATCTATGTAAGCCATGGCCTGGTAAGCAGAGATATTTCATATAAAAGGTTTGCATGCACCAAAAATATTTAGTTGTTAGAATCTCATAGTTAGAAGTATTTAAAATAAAATCCTATGCTCTTACTATAATGGGTAATTGGAAATTGTTATGTCTGCTTATCTTAGCGTAAGACAGAACATACGAAGTCAACAACAGTTAAGTTGTGTTCGCACTTTTTTGATGTGCTTCTTATATTTTAGCAAGCCATGGTTGCGTTGCCTTACCAGGCATTTTCCAAGCAAATAATTAAGGTGCTTTACAAATTGAGTGTGCGACTCAATAGTCTATGGTTACACCCAACAGAAATAAATAACTTACTTAAGCTAAACATGTAAAAAATGGCAATATTAATTAGCTGTTAATAGTTATATATGCCTTGTAATTTATATTAATAATTTACTTTAAAATGTGCTTTCATAGAAAACTATGCAGTTTTTTTCATAATATTATTAATCCAAACAATATGTTACCTATATTTTAATACAATATTGTCTTTTACTTCTTTCAAACTGACCCAAAATTTGAATAATGAGACAAAATATCATAATGGATTTAAAAAATCCAGTTTGCAAATTATAATTTAATACCCATCAATTCCTTTTATCAAGATTTCAAACCTACAATTCCATGCTAGTCTAGGTTCTAAACAAGTTAAAAGTTATCAGCTATTTTTAATTTAATAATACAATAAAATATGTATATATCTATCCTTTTCTTATCTAAGATACATGCTAATCCAGCTAATCTTTTTTGAATAATATTGGACAATATCTAGCATTCTTAATCTTACGACTTTGCATCACTTGCATCAAATATATCAATTAGCTAGCATTCACAAAGTGGTGAAATGTGGTTTCAAATAGATAATTGCTTTTGATTATATATTGACAATATAAAACTCAAGTATACAACAAAGTCTATAGAAATTAAATCCATTTCAATTTAACTCTAAATATATTACAAAAAGATAATTAAATTAAAAATACTATATTTCATTTTATATAAACTGTAATGTAAACTGTACATATTAATTTAAAATACAAAATAGGGATAAGCAGCAAAAATTAAAGTTACAAACTATGATAATATTGTAATTTAGTCATTTGGCATTGTTTTAGTTTATTACTAGCAACCCTGCCCCCCTTGGGGGGTGCACAGATATTAGGAATTTTCAATTGTTGGTAAAACTAATGTTATGTCTTTTGACTGATTACAGCGGACTTTCAAGTGATATAAAACAAACTGAAAAATTATTTTACCAACCATAGCATTTTCCCTGAGCATGTAATATTCCCCCGAGTGTGTAGCATTTCCTACAGGCATTTAGAATTACCCCGAGCATATAGGATTCAAGGATTCCTAGTGTAAAAGTGACCTCTAGTGGTCCTTGTCGGATTCCCCAAGCATTTAGAACTATATACCCACCATATAAGCATTTACCCCCAGCATTCAACAGTTTTACTCTCACCATTCAAAATTACCCAACATGTTGCATTTCCCACGAGCATTGAAAATTACCCACAAAGCAGCCTTTTCTCTGAGCATGTAGCATTTCCCATAAGCATTCAGAATTACCCCCCGCATGTAGCAAGTCCCGAGCATGCAGCATTTCCCATAAGCATTCAGAATTACCCCCGAGTATGTAGCATTACCCCTGAGCATTCAGATTTTTTCCCAAGCATGCAGCAATTCCCCCAAATATTCAGAATTACCTCTGACCATGCAGCATTTCCCTCAAGCATTCAGTGTTTTCCCCATGCATTTAGGATTACACCCAAGCATCCAGTGTTTCCCCCGAGCATTCAGAATTACCTGACAAGGTTGCCTTCTGAGCATGCAGTATTTCCTACAAGCATTCAGAATTTTTCCCGAGCATGTTTCATTTCTACCTGAGCATTCAGAATTTTCCTGAGCATGCAGTGTTTCCCCCAAACATTAAAAATCACCCATAATGTAGCTTTTTCCCCAGCATTCAAAATTACCCACCATGTTACATGTCCCCCAAGCATTTGGAATTTACCCCCTGATCATATTTTATTTCCCCCAGATTTCAAAATTACCTACCATGTAGCATGCCCCCAAGTATTTAGCATGCCCCCAAATATTCAGAATTACCCCTTAGCACATAGCATAGAATCATGATGCATAAGCCTAAAAAATGAAACAAGCCTAGAATAGTGATGCAAAAAATAGTCAACGGAATGACCAATTAGCCTTGAATCATGACTATGAGGACTGATAAGCCGCTTGCTGGGCTTCCATTTCATTAAGGCGACTTTTCCTGGCATCTCGACTTTTTTTAAGACTGCTGAAGCCATAACATTGATCTTATTATCTATGGAAAATCTTCCTTCTGACTTTTGAGATATTTTAGACCTTTATTGGCCTTGCATTTAAAGCACAGGAAAAGCCTGTTTTTCGAATATTTAATCTCTTTAGCATTCGAATTATTTCATGCAAAAAGCTGTGTACCAAACCTGGAAAATTTCCAATCTTTTGGTGCAAATTTTATCAAAATTGGTTGAGCCGTTTTTTAAATAATCCATCACACAGACAGATAGACAGACAGACAGAAACAGTTCACAATTAGTATATAGATAAGTTAGCATAATTATTCTTATTTTATATTTGGATACATAACCATTGGCCTGTTACTTAGGATTATTCTATGGCCAAAAGTGAATGCAAATGATTATGATATCACTTAAGTATAGGATTTGTGTGACCAAAAAAATGAAAATTGGAAAAGGAATTACTAGGCTATTGGGATAACTAAGAATAATCATAAATAAATAATTTAACAAAAGACAAACAATATTCTGACTTATTGAAAGGTTCCATACAAAATTAAAAAATGAACAAGTTTAACTGTTTAATTAACCTAAAAAATTATACATATTGTCATAAATATTAAGATTAATGTTATAAAAGCTATATTAAAAAATTTCAAGTTATCAAATGGCCCAGAAATTGGGTGAAAGTGACATTTTACCAAGAATATTGCCAAGACAACAGTATCATAATAAAGCTTAGATTGCTAGAATTTCACTATATTGTCACTAAATAGTTTAGACAATCAAAGACCAAGTTATATATTAAATTTTTTTGCCTTTTTTAAAATGCTTGATAGAAAAAATTAATTGGTACAGGCTTAGGAGTACATATACATATTTATTTGGATTAGGTAGTGCTAGTATAGATATAAATATTAATTGACAATTCATATCATTACACAATTATTTTGGACTACAATATAATGGTCTACAAAAAATATTTGTGTACGCCTAACAAAAGCGTTTTATTAAGATATCTTGTCATCATTTATGACAATAACCAGGTTTTGCAGGCTTAGTTTTTTCTACATGGGTTAGTATCATTTTAGTCTTCCCACTTCATGCAAAAATCAAAACATTTTTTAAAGTTAAGTTTGAGGTGCTTTAGATTCTTAAAGAAACATATCTGCATCAATAAGCACATTGATTTGCCTATTAAGTTTTTCTGTCAAGTATTCCGAATTTTTTAACTGCATTTGATAATCAATTGTAGTGTGACTGTGTGAAGTTCAAGTATAATGATACACAAATTCAGAAATTGATAAAACGACATAAAAAGTATAATCGTACGTAAACGATACGAAAACGAACTAAAAAACACTTACGTTAATTTTCGCGCACGTTTTCTGTCATAGATTTAAATGAGTTCAATTATTCCTACTTAAGTGAATGTGTAGATGTGAAAAGTGACTAATATGATAGTTTCTAAGAAATTGCATAGAAGGAAATTGGTGGTTTTGAAAGTTAGTCATCTACTTTAGTCAGAAATGTACTAGCTTTTATGTCGTTAAAAACGAGCTTCTTGTAATTAATCTACTGAAGTATCGACTGCAACTTTTATTATTTTAAATAGCTAAAATTGTCGCATTTTAATGAGATTAGTAATTAAAAAACCCTAAAGCCTACCACCTGCCATATACACTTTAGGAGTGCGTGCTGTAGGGAATAAAACGATTCATCGTGGCTGCCTGCTCATGCCAATTTATCTGTAGCTAAGTAAATAAAAAGTTTGATTCTATAACTGCAAATGCTCATCGGAGCATATTCTTATAACATTTCATAAAATTTTTGATCGTTACAATGACTTTACATGCATCTACTACGATTTCATTTTTGATCAGTGCCTTAGTAGCATCCATTTTTTCATTTAATTAGTGCGCAGTTTGTGGGTAAATTTTTAGCCGGAAATTAATGAACGAGTGCCTTGATTCACATTCAAATCAACCAATTTTGCTGATGATAAAGATTGTGGCGCGGCTTATAGTCCTATGGCAGGAGAAGGCTGCGAGAGACAAAAACAGGGATACATGTAGAAGAATGTTAGGGTATTGTTTGCCCCATGTATGCAAGAACCCCCGCGGCCACCCGATTGTACGGCCAGCCGGCCCTGTCAAAATCAAGCTCCAGAGAAATCGAGAATTATTTCAGCATCACGAGGCAACACTTACTAAATTTTTGTTGCGAAAGAAACAATTAAACGCGATGAGCTGTGCAGTAACCATGCAATGGTCTTGGTTTTATTGTGTTTTTAAATCCGAAATATCGCTTTCGTGATAAGTCAATTTGAATAACCATGAAGTGAAAAGTCAATCAAATTCGAAAATATTGCTTTGCACTTTAGTGACTTTAAATCCTTGTTAGTACATAAGTATATGTGGGTGAAAGATTATTTCGAAATCTGAAATATTTCGTTTTCGAGAATTCGTGCGTTATGAATTTTAAATGTTTAAAATATCAACTTGTAGTAATCACACTATACTGGCATATTTTATTTACTTTATCTTCTAACAAAATTATTTTATGTAAGTTTAAATTTTTTGCCTACGCTTAAATCATAAAAAGTGCTCACCCAAAGCAGTATAAACATGTGGCTTCAGGATCTACGGCTAAGGAAGTCAATGAGTTTTTCAGTATCAAATTTATAATGCTTCGTCAAATAATTTAACACCTTGATTGACTGATGCAGTCATAATCAACACCTAGCGACCACCCCTGATGCCCATAAACAGCATCAGAATGAGCACAGCGTCAATGTACAGTTGCAGCGCAGCGAACACGTACTCTTCCTCTGACAGGCCGTAGTCCCTGTTGGCTATCACCTGATGAGTGTCGACGATCAGGCAGACGGCAAGCAGCAGGGCCACCAAAGCTCCGTAGACGCAGTCAAGAATCCTCGCCGAGACTGGATCGAGCGAGCCACGATAGACCAGAACGGTTACTAAGCAGGACACGCCAAACATGGCGAAAACAAGGCAGGCACCGAATATTAGGCTGGCTATCAGAGTGAAATCGACTCGAGCCTGCAGCACAAATAGAGTGACACCGATGCAAACTGTGGCTGTGATTCCCATGGCAACTAACACGGCGTTGGTGGATGCGAATGCGGCCTGCAAATATTGTGAGGCATGCAAATTATAATTTTTATTAGTATTTAGTATGGGTTACTAATGCCAGAAAATAAAGGTGAATATCTAAGCAAGTCAATGCTATCCATTCTATAAAATACTAGAATTTTGTGATTAGAATTTCGGATTATTTCGCTATGAATTCACGTAATTTTGGTGATCCATATGACGTACAGACGCTACAGTAAGTAATATGACTCGACTTTCTATCCACAGTAGTGGTACTGAAACATTTGAAACAAACTTTTAGATTTTTTCAATTTTGCATATCACCATAAAGTGTCTCACTGCAAGTATGCTATTCTTGAAAGTGGACCCCCCATTTGCATTATCTAAAGAAAAGAAAGTTTTTCATTTCATTTCTCGCCTACCCTCACAACGGGAGACTTCGCATTAGAATTTCTGTACAGAAAAACTTACTTGCTTCGATAAGGTTAGTTTAGCATAACAGAGAATTCACCTTGCGGAGGCAGAAAATAAAAAGAAGATTTGGCTTCTCTTGCTTGTTTGGAATCAATTATATAAATTGGCAAAATAAAATGCTCACAAAAACTCATTATAAACCCATGTCAGCTCAACAAACTAAGTTAATCAGTCCTTGGTGATGGCACTCCGTCGAAGGTCCCGAAGGTCGTCCAGACAGTGCTGAATACTTAATATGGTGCACGACCTATGTACAATATGCGGGCATGCCTGGTTTGGTGCCTTGATAGGGAAAGGTCGATGTTGGTGGTGCCACTTGCTCAGAGCGGCGAAGTGGCACTCCGTTGATGATCCCGAAAGTCCTCTGCATGTCTAAAGGTCAGCCTAGAGGGTCTTCGTCGTCAGTTTCATTTACTGGTTTTGACTAATGGCTGAATACTGCATGCAGAAAAGGATTCTAAAATTTCAGCTATGAGAACGCAGCCGTCTCTAAGATGCCGATGGGATGCTTTTGTTGAAGGTCCAGACATTTGCCGCCGATGCTCCAGACAGTGGTGAAGGAGACCCTGATGCTGAGAGCGAAGCCCCCTACGAAAAATTGACCTCTGTTATTGAGCCACTGTGGATTTACCTTAACGGCTTACACAGGGTGATGTTGGTTGTACTTGCCACGAAGGGTCTTTGACAAGAATCGCTGAATATCACGCGACGATGCCGAAGTCGGACGGCTTTGAAAGTTATTTCATCGGAAAGGATCGAATATTTTTATACAGATTGGGGACTTTAAATGGGCATTTTAAATACCCCGTAGTCTTTCCTATTGGGGAAATATGTGTGGTCTTTCTATTGTTTGGAAACAAACAAAAGTCCCAAAGCACCAACCAGAGTGGAGGCCATAGCGGTCATGGCCAGCGTGAACACGGACAGAGCAATCAGGTTGCCGGGGCTCTGCCTGCGCAGCTTAGTTGAGCACACCAGGCATATGTAAACAACCAAAAACACGGCCAGAAATACGTAGAAAATCCACCATGTATCCCGAATGGCCTTCGCCATGGGCGTCCACAGAGTTGTCAGCAGTACAACACCGAAGGTAAACGCCAGCTGGCAAGTCAGGATCATGTACACTTTGCGAATGAAGCCGCGCCTAACCGAGGCCTCGTCAAGACTGCGCGATGTGAAGCCAACGTCAACAATGGTGCCATCTGGAGCGTAGGCTTGGCTTGGCGCTGCGGAGTCCTGGGCAGCGAAGCCCGCATTGACAGCTCCTCCTGCGCTCGGTGGTACGGTGTAATAAGGTGGCGGAGGCTGCTGAAGGTCCTTCGCGCTGGGGTCATACACGCTGGTGTCCATCGGAGTTGGAACTCTGAAGCAAAACCCGGGAGAAGAGTTTCGTTGAGTATTTATGATTTTTAATTATTTCAATTTTTCTTTTCAGGTGTCAGCGAACTCAATGCAACTTACATGAGCCAGATTTTTTTTCGAAAAATTCAGCTAGGAAACAATATATGCAGGGCATGAACTCGCGTCAAATAGACTTATATGAACAGAACGCGCTAATCTTAAATGCGCAAGTTTTATTCAGATAAGATTGCTTTTGCTCTGTAGCAAGCAGCATGCATTATCGAAAGAGAGTGCAAGTGCAGTCGCAGCAATTGGATGTACTTTTTTTAAAACTAGAGACTTCAAGCTGTATAGGAAACATCTACATCTATTGCTATTTAGATCTTGCAAAATATTTTACTCCGACAGTCCCTTTTTATTGACAACAACAACAACAACAACAACAACAACAACAACAACAAAAACAACAAAATACGCTGTCAGATCGAAAAAAGCAGCGTCACAGGGCGCGCCTCAAGACCTGGCCGCGAACAAAGACCGCGCCGCCGGCAGAATCGGGGGCGCCGGCGTCAGCCAGCAGGCAATCGACGAAACGCCGAGTTCGAGCTTGTCCTCGCTGGTGGGGCGCCTGCAGCGTAAGCAGCAGCACGTCCTGCACCGGCTCCTGCACGCGGATGACGTGGCCTGCCAGCTGGAGTCGCCGACGGCGCAACAGTTCACTTGGACGGTCCAGGCCGGCGCTGCGATAGAGTGCTGCGTTGGAGACCCGCTCGTAGCCGATCTTGAAGGCGGCTCGCAGCCTTTTTATGAAACTTACGAAAGTTATGTACTGCAATATCATTCGATGCGTTACATAAGTACAGGCTCACTAAATCCTATACACAATACGAGCTAATTTTTTGATAATCTGTGATGTCTTTGACAAGCGAGGCTAAATCAGTTCCCAAAAACGGACTGGCACTCGCAGATGTAGGGCAACCTAGCCGAGCATCCCATGTCATCAATCCCTTGACCAGGGTGGTAACCATAAAGACCAGCGCAGGACAAAGATGAACCTCCATTCGGCTCGCCAGGATGCCACACATTGGAATCGAAAGATAAATTACAGTCAGTCCAGATGCAGCTAGAGAGTGAATTTGAGAGTCCAAACCCGCCAATATAGTAGCTATAGGTATCCCCCGTTAGCTTTTTCAGCGATTGGATGTAGAGGGCTTCATCTCGGTCCACTGCGTCAGCGAATTTGGACAGTCCCGGCTCCGCGTTGCAGGTCTGTTTGGCTTCGGTCCACGTGAGAGTCGGCGAGATGACAACCTTGTACGAAGTGCCGTACCGAGTGTGCCCGTATCCGGGCGGACACAGGCGACCCGGAGCCACGCCAGCCAGAGACCTCACGTACACAGTGACCTGGTGAGTGCAGCTGGGCACCGACTGCACCCGGTGACTGCACGCATCGAACACGAACAGCTTGCACTGACAGGCGCCATCCGTGATCAGCCTGAAGGCCTGGCACTTCTCCTTGTTAGCGCAGATCAGGCTGCATTGCAGAGCAGCGCACACACCGGACACGAGCTGGGCGAAGTCGGCACTCACACAGTCCACTCCGCTAACTTCATGGAATGCGGTGTTAGGAGCGCTGCAGGACTCGGACAGAACTGTCGATACCCACAGCAAGGGAATGCAGAGGCACAGAGCATGCATTTGATGGCGTGTGATGGAGATGAGAGGCTGGATTTGCAGAGCAGGACTTTTTTGACAAAAGCTTTGTATATGACAGTTTTTGCTGCCGACATTGGGACGGTTAAAAAAAGGGAAAATGGAAAAAAACTTTTCGATTTGGGCCAATTATTTTCTGACGATGTAATCCTTAATACTTCTGATACCAGAATTTCTCAGCACACAATAATTAGATTCAGCAGCACGTCAGTGATGCAGAAACGATTCTCCAGTGTCGCCACTAACTTCAAATCTTCTGTCAAATTATATTTTGCTATTAGCTCGTACAGCTAAGGGGCGATTGGTAAGGGGCAGTCATGCAAGTTTTTCTCGTCTTCACCGTATGAAATTTAACGAATTTTCATACGTTAAAGTGCATCCCGTGGATTCTGGGGAGCTGTAAACCTGCGTCTCATGCTTTTTCTACTCTGTACGCATAAGTCATAGAGCTTGTGTGGTTTTTTAATTTGCTATTCATCCGGTGTCTTTATAGTTACGTCACGTATCTAATTCCCGCCGGATAAGCTGCTTGAAAGAATACCTGGACAAAGCACGCGCAACGTGTCACCCGCTTGTTGATTATTTTTTTCTAAAATATTGGGTACTTCACTTCGGCAATCTCTTTGTACACGTTTGATGGTACATCAAGTCTATAAATAATTGAGGAAAGCATTGCTATATTTGAATTACATATGCGCGAAAATGCAAAAATGTAAATACGTCATAATCAAGGACTTCATGTTGGGTCCTTCTAAAAAAACTGACTTCTGGGGGCCCTTCGTTCTAATCAGAATAGAAAAAAGCTTAGTTTTTGCACATTAAAAAAATAATGGTTTTTAGATGGACTATTTACATTTAGCTGATTATAGAATAGACATTTAACTGCTGTGCTGCCTGATCGACCGATATCATACCACTTTAGCTACATGTAGCTCTCTTTCTAACTCAATCCTTTGCACTATTACTGTCTTCTTGTCGGATTTCTCTTCTTTTGGAAGCCTTTAAATAATATATACTAATTTATGCAACTAGTGAACTCCATAAAATCTGTTGGCCAAATAAGATCCACTCATGCTCCTACGATTATTCCTGTTGGGTCTAAGTGCCGTTTAAGCAGGTGTTTTTCAACGATGAACATTTCTTACGTTTGCTATCCTCGATCTCTTATTTTTTAATAAAAAATAATGTATGTACACATCTGCATTCTGTGTTACATTACTTTATTAAAATGGCTTACTCGGACCTTGAACCCGTGAAATTACGCAGAGTAAAACAAAATTACTAAGTATTATTAATATAAGTTGTTACAAACGGCAGAAAGCGGGCAATTATTTTGAAAACTTTTAATCATAAATTTAGATTGTTTTATATTTTTAAGTATTTTATTGTGAGGGTAGTAACCACTAATTCTATTTACTTGGCTAAGCTTTAACTTACAACGTATTTTCAAATTTTATCATTGAATTTGCCTAAAATTTACTAGAGTCATACTTTACTAGCAAGCACTTTTAAAATAGCTATCCGTCACATATTCTGCCGATCAAGGTGTTCGACCAGCTGAACCCTTTCCTTTTAAAATACTTACACCTGTAGCTGAAGTATTGGTATCAATTAGATTAACGCCATGACTATTCAAGTTAAAAATTAGAAATTGGAGCATATTGACTTTGTATCATTTTTATATAATGACTCAATAGAATATTTACACAGCATTTTTTATTATTTTAGGCAACGATTGTATCGAAAAAAAGATATTTTACTGGACATTAGAAACTTTGTTCTTTGGTTACAATTTATGGCCTAATTTGCATAGCTCAATAGGCAAGAATAAAATTTTCTTACATTAAAGAAGTAAAATTTTTGTGCAGAAAATCTATTTATACCATATTTTTAAGTTAAATTTTTGCTTATTTTAGTTTTTAGTTAAAGTATCTTCGCTAATTTTAGAGTTTCAGATGGAAGATTCAGTGGTGAGGATTTCACAATACACGGAAAAACGAATAACATAGCGTACGTAATTCTATTTTTCATTTCGATTGTTATACTAGTAACTAATTAGAGTAGGAAGATAATATCACAAATTAAGAAACGGAAAATAATAATTTCAAACTAAACAAACATGAGCAAAAAGATAAGAATAAGCAATTCGAGACGGATTAGGAAAAATTAGAAAGTCAGAAAAAGTAGAAGGGAGTAAATAATTAACTGCAGGGGTAAACCGTTGAGAGTAGAAACTGATAAGCCCACCTGAAGGTAGGCATCTCGGCAATCTTGATCGTATTTCCCCACCATCAGGACCCGCCGCGGTCAGCTGCTCACCAGCTCGGACCTGACGCTCAAGTCGCCCGTGGCTCGAGTTCTAACGCGCCACCAGTCGCCGCTGCATCGTCGACACCGGCGCCGTTCGACCGAGGGTCTCAGCGGACGCTGGCTGAACCCGCCGACGCCGCCTCGACTCGGAGGCGGCGGCGCCCCGACGCCCGCTGAGGTGGCAGCCAAAGCGGCCGAGCTTGCCTCTCGTAGCAGCAGCAGCAGCAGCAGCAGCAGCAAAAGCAGCAGACCAGTGTGGCATCGCGGCGACGACCTGCTTCCGGCACGTGGCGATCGCTGGTTTCTAAGCGGCGGCTTGGCGCGTCATCTTTTCGAGGAGGAGCCGCGTGGCTGGCCAACCGAAGATTCGAGTGGTCTGGCGTGGCTGAGCGGACCGGACAGTGTGCGGCATCAGCACGGTGAGACTGAGAGAGACTCGGTGGTTAGAAATACATAATAA